>VMDO01011839.1:0-64850 GCA_007922755.1 Pedetes capensis | reverse complement strand
GAACCACACAGAGTCTGTTGGCATTAGAACTTCATTGGTTAAACAGCCTGGGGAGCCAGAGTAACTGTGACCACTTGGATCTGGGATGTCCCCAGGAACTCATGCGTTGAAGCCTTGGTCTCTAGCCAGTGCCATTGGTAAGCAGTGGTGGAAATGTTAGGGGGCTGGGCCTTGCTGGAGGAAGTAGGTCATCAAGGGGCATGCCTTTGATAGGGACTGGGACTCTAGCCCCCTCCTCTCTCTCTTCTTCCTGGCTGCTATTAGGTAAGCAGTTGTGACCCATGATGTCTCATCTGCTGTCATGTTCTGGCTCATTACAGGCCTAGAAACAAGGGAGCCAGCTGACCATGGACTGAAACCTCTGAAACTATGAGCCGAAATAACTTTTTCTTCCTTTAAGTTGATCTGTCTCAGGTATTTTGTTGCAGCAACAGAAAGCAGACTGATACAGTAACCAAGAATCCCATGCTGGCAGTAATGTTGTCCAGCTTCTCAGACTTTTCTAAGTCTTGGCTCCTGAACTCTCTTTACTCCCTTCCTCAGATATATCTCAGCATTCCAATGACTTCCAATTGTCCTTAAATCTCAGAATGGCTTTTGCCAAACCTGCATTCTCTTGAGACCCTGCACTGTTCTCTACGACCTGGAGGTAGAATCAAATAGAATAATCCTTTCTATCAAGTGTCTTCTATGTAGCACCAGGCCCAGAAATATGATTAGGTTGAAATACAATGTGGGTATCATCATTCATTTACACTTGGCCTGAATATGTTTTTGGCATATGTGGAGATGGCCAAACTTAATGATTTTTATCTTCTGAATTGCCACTCACCTTCTTATATTTGCAGATGTTTTCTGCTATGTAAGAAAAAAAGTTTTCTCTACTAAGCTAATTACCTGCCTAAAAATTGCAGTTGCCTGAGTTCTCCTTATTCTGTTCTAAAATCATTGTAACATGCTAAGTGGCCAACTTGTAATGCACATAGTAAAGTCAAAAGAGCACACACTTAGGAGCCAGATGGATCTAGGTGGTTTGTGCATTAATTCATTCTCTTCTGTCTTTATACTATGATTGTCCCTGCTGGTTTTCTGGCCACCTTTTCCCTTACAACTTTGCCTATTTTACACTTTAATGCTTGCTCCAGGATCTCTACTTTTCTCATTCTACACTATCTCTGTATGCTTTTATCCAGTTCATTCTTTCATGACCATTTACGCACTAGTAACCATCAACTGTGCCTCTGAAATCCAGACTACTCCTAAAACCTCTTGATGTATAAGCACATCTATGAAGATGCCACCAGAATTAAAAGAACAAAAATCACAAAACACAAACAAGAAAACCTAAACATCAAATATTCAACCACCAAGCATGACCCTTTTCTAGTTTTCCTCATCTTAGTGAATGGAAGCACTGATTCTTTTACAAGTCAGAAATCTAAGGGTCATCCTCATAAATTCATTCTTCCTCCCTCTTCACACACATCCCCTCTACCAGAAAGTGCTATCAATTGTACTGTCTAAGTATCCCTTGACTTTGTCCATTTTTCGCCATCTCTTTTTTAGTTTCCTACACTAAGTGTGACTATCTCTCACTTGGACAACTAGCAATAGCCTCCTAACTGTCCTATCTATGAACATTGTACTCCAGTCTGTCTTATGTGCTGCAGTCAAAGGAATCTTTTCAAGTACAGATTGTTTGAAGCTGCCCTTATGCCTATACTTTTGAAATAAAATGTCAAAGTCTTTCCTTTTTTCCCTCATTTTAAGTTAAAGACCAAAATATATTCTGGCCTTTGCCTCTCTTTCCAATTCTTCATTATTATTTGCCCCCACCTTCTCTGCACTCTTTCCATTTTCTTTCTTTCTTTTTTTTTTTTTTTTTTTTTTTTTTTTTTTTTTTTTTTTTTTTTTTGTGGTACTAGGGGTTGAACCCAGGGCCTCGTGCTTGCATGCTTTGCAAGTGCTGGACCACTGAGCTGCACTCTCAGCCCATTCTTTTTTTACTTTTTGAGACAGGGTCTCGCTAAGTTACAGAGACTGCCTTTGGTCTTGAACTTGCAATCCTCCTGCCTCCGCCTCCCAAGCCACCAGGCCCGGCTCTCTTTCCATTTTCTTATTCATTAGTTGTCTTCTTTTTGCTTTTTTTTTTGGTGTGCTCAATTTTACCACTAGACCCTTACACACACATTTCCCTTAATATTGAAGTTCCTTCCATGTTCTCTTAGCCTAGTTAATTCAAGACCTTACTTAATACCTTAGTTCTTCATAGATGAGAAAAACAATTTAATGTGAGTCATAATTTCATGTATATTATGAACAATACTGATTATTGTGGCATTATTTTACATAGCAAAAATTGAAACATGAGTATACACTAATGTTGAATAATTAAAGAAGCTGTAACCCATATTAGAGTACTATGCACCAATTTAAAACATATCCTACACATTTCAATAAATTTAATTTTTAAATAAATTTTATAGTGCATGTTTGAGATTTACCATGTGATGTTACAGAATGCATAAAGACATTGAAATCGTTACTGTAGTGAGGCAAATTAACATATCTATCATCTCACAATTACTTTTTTGTGACAATAGCTAAAATGTACTCATTTAACAAAGATGCCTAACATAATATAGTTTTATTAACCATCGTCTTCATCCTCTACAATATATATGTAAACTCACTGAACTTAAATATCTTCTTCACATTCTTTGGCATATACATCCCATTTCTTCCCCTGTTATCCTCTACTTCCACCCCTGGTAACCACTGTTTTATTCTCTATTTTTCTGTCTTTTACTTTTTTTCTTTTTCAATTCCACATAATTGAGAGCATGCTATTTTTTGTGTGTCTGGATTGTTTCACTTAGCACTGACACATGTATAAATAAAATGGAAAAATAAGAATGCTCAGTTATATTTTCTATGAAATACTCTTGTTGTTGTCAGGTGCTGTGGAGTTGGGTCTGACTCATAATGACTCTATGTACAACAGATGAAACATTACCTGATACTGTGCTATTACCAGCACTGTTGTGGGTGGTTCCTTGCTATTCATAGGGTTTCAATGACTGATTAATTGTTTTTCTCCTGAGGGGGAAGGAGTGCACTGCCAGATCCTTCTCCCACAGGTACAGCACCTGGTGTTCTTCAGCAGTTTCCCATCCAAGTACTAATCAGGCCTGACCCTGCTTAGCTTCCAAGATCTGATGGGATCTGATGACAGGGTGTTACTATTCTCTTATAATCAAATATGTGCATTTTAATGTGTTTGTGCATTTATATACACACAAAAAAGACTGGACATATCTTCACAGATACATAAACAGTAATATCATGGAGATGTAATCAGTAAATTTTTATCTTCTAATTTTTCCATTTTGGTTTTCTATATTTTGCCCATCAGATATAGTATTGTTATAGTTCTTATAAGCATTCACCTTCAATCTACAAAATGTAAAAATTTTAGGAGATCAGTGGCATTGATATTGGATAAGGAAGCTGTGATGAGATAAGGTCCTTCTAACTTACTCTGATGTGAGAAAGATTTTGGACTGCACATGGCAGCCTGGGGAAGTGTGAATGTTGTGTCAGGGGCATGGTTATTATCCTGCTTTCTACCCATCACAATTTTGATGGTGACATCAGGATAGCTTTCCATGGGCCATCCTGAGCAGGTAAATATGACTGGCATTAAAAACGCAAGAGGATAACTGGATCCAGGTGTGGTGGTGCTCGCCTGTCATCCCAGCAACTCAAGAGATGGAGGCAGGAGGAGTGTGAGTTTGAGGCCAGAGGCAGGATGCATAACTTAGTGAGACCCTGACTCAAACAGAAAAAACAAAAAAAGGTGAGCTGGGAAGGCAGCCCAGTGGTAGAGCACTTGCAAAGTATGTGGAAGGCCTTGGGTTCAACCCCCAAGTACTGCAAAAACAAAAATACTGGGGACTACCAGTTGGCTTTTTCTGCTCTGGGCCAAACTCAGTATTTACCTCTCTTAGTCTATAAGAACCAATAAATCCTGACCATATCAAATGTGAAATAGCTTCCCCTTTGAAACTGGGTTAAACTGAGTTAGGTTTATATGTTATCTTATGATGGAGTGTGGACAGAGTTTATAAAATTAGAAGCAGTAGAGAGCAGGAGAGTGCATGAGAAAGAGGGAGGGAAGAAGAGAGAGAGAGTATGAATGAATTATTTTGTAATCTTCGTTCTACTCTAAAACCAAGTGAATCATACAGGCTTTTGGAAAACCATGCAAATACTTGAACAAACAATTGAAGTTTACAAAGAATCCAGAAGCATGATAGACCTTTGTCAGGGAGTTAAGCAAAGTAGGATCCTCAGCATGCACTAGCAAGCAAATTAGTTACAGTCTTAGGATTTACACAGTCAGAGACACAAGTTTCAATTCTGACCTTGTGCTTACTGTTAAGATTTTGGACAAGTTATATGCCTTTCTCTGTTCCTCAGTTTTTATATGATACTTACCTTGAGGGGTTGTTATAAATTTTAGAAATGCTGCATAAGAAGAAATACCAACAGACAATAAGTACTGCAGAAATCCTTTGGATATTTAAATATCACTTGGAAATAGATATCTGATGTTATCTTTGTGGCAGAGATGCAATGACAGAATTCTGATTATGATAGATCATGAGTTAGGAAATAGATGTTCAAGGATGACAGACCAGCACAGCAGGGTGGCCCACACATTCATTCATAGTGACTGGGGAATCTGAGGCAGGAGGATAGCGAGTTTAAAGCCAGAGGCAGCCTGCATAATTTAGTGAGACTCTGTCTCAAAGGAAAAAAAATTAAAAAGGGCTAAGAGTAAGGCTCAGTAGTGTAGCATTTGCCTAGCATACCTAAGGCCCAGGGTTCAACCCCTAGTACTGCAAATAATAAATAAATAAATAAATAAATAAGACATACAGTAAACATCTGTGGAATGAATGTTTTATCACCTTGGAGAATGGACTTCCAACAAGGCTATGGGTCTTTCCTAAGCAAATGAATTGTTGTTGTTGTTAGGGGCCATCAAGTCATGTCCAACTCATAGTGACCCTCATAGGGTTTTCAATGGCTGACTGTTTTGGGATTACCTTGGGAATGGATTGCCACATCCCTCTCCCATTTTTGCACTACTGACCTCAGAGACTACAGAGCAGCGCTCTACCAAGTGAGCTAAATTCCAGCCCCAAGCAAGTGAATAACAAAGCTAAAACTGGCAATTGGACCACTCGATAGCTAATGGTTAAGACTGCTCAGGCTCAGCCAAAGCAGATCTTACTATTATCCTTGATGAGGTATCAGAGATTATTAGGATCCCATCATTTCCTCCACCTAGAGAAGTATGAGGGGCAGCCAGGGCAGTAGGGTGCTGCCACAGTCTGCAGGGTCTTTGTCCTGAAAGCCTGCAAAGGTTTCAATGCTCTAACAGAAGGG
The DNA here is from genome assembly GCA_007922755.1 of Pedetes capensis. Taxonomy (NCBI): domain Eukaryota; kingdom Metazoa; phylum Chordata; class Mammalia; order Rodentia; family Pedetidae; genus Pedetes; species Pedetes capensis. The sequence goes on along the minus strand of VMDO01011839.1, from coordinate 59,393 downwards.
AAAAAAGCCAGCACACAAGCCAGCAAATAAAAGACACTAGATCAAAAAGATCTGTTTAAAGACAGTACATACACGAGCCCCAGGGTCTTTCAAATATTTATAATTCTCTACATATTTAATCTTTAGGAGTTCTTGAGATGCTATGTTCAGCGTCTGATGCTAACATACTTGGCTCAGTGCTGATGTTGTCAGAGTCATTGAAGCAGCATAGAAGGAGAGAGCTGAAGGAATTATAGGAGAGAAATAAAATAATCAAACTCTTTTTTTTTTAACGGTACTGGGGGTTGAACCCAGGGCCTTGCGCTTGCATGCTTTGCAAATGCTGGACCTTGAACTGCACCCCCAGCCTGTTTTCTTTTTTCTTTTTTTTTTCTTTCTTTCTTTTTTCTTTCTTTCTTTCTTTCTTTCTTTCTTTCTTTCTTTCTTTTTTTTTTTTTGTACTTTTTGAGACAGGGTCTCACTAAGTTATGCAGGCTGCCTCTGATCTCAAACTTGTGATCCTCTTGCCTCTGCCTCCTGAGTCGGTGGGAGTACAGGCATGCACCACCCCGCCCAGCGCAATCAAAACTCTTAAGTCAGTCCAGATGAGTAGATTCATAGCATGACAGAATCAAAAGGGACCTTGGAAATCCCATTCCTTTGCCTCACAAAGGGAACGCTAAGGCATACTATGCCCATATTACTCAGAATTGGATACCTTTAAGGACAGAAATTTGGTGTTTTCAAATGAGATGAACAAGCAATGGCTTACCAGAATAATAGAATAATTAACGCTAACCGATGGGTCAGAAGCATGACAATCATGACATGGGCTGCACAGGTGCATACTTTAATACTTAAATGGAGGAAAATATTAGCTACACAAATTAATACTGACAGTTACCAAATGTTGCTGTTGTTGTTAGGTGCTGTCCAGTTGGTGTCTGACTCATATCGACCCTATGTACAACAGGTGAAACACTATTGTCAGTGCTTCTCTGCTAGCCATTGGATTTTCATTGGCAGATTAATTTCTGGGAGTGGGTTGCCAGGTCCTTCTCCCAAGCCTACAGCATCTGGTATTCCCAGGCGTTCTCCCATCCAAGTATTAACCAGGCCCAATCCTGCTTAGCTTCTGAGATCTGACCAGATCAGACGCTACAATGCTACAGCTGCAGGCAGGTACCAAATAGTACATGTTTATTATGGGGTTATGTTGGAGGCACACTGGAAGGAAAGAGGAGACAGTTAGGAGAAGCATATGTAAAATGACAAATCTAGGTATTAGGCAAGCTCCAATTTAATTGGGAAGACGAGAAACACACCACAAAATACAACACAGGATTCAGGATTGCCCCAAATGTGTAAGTTGTGTGGGCTATGACAGTATGACACTCATATCCTGCTACAGTTCCTCCTGGCCCACCCTGATACATCGAAGGCATACATCTCCTCTCCAGATCCCTACAGATGTCACCCAGCATCCGCCTGATATAGTGATGGACAACTGTTTCCCAAAGAACATTCTAACCCATTCCACAATGCATATATCTTTGAAAGCATTATGTTGTACTTGAAAAATAGGTACAAGTTTTATCTATAAATTACAAAAATTTTAACAAGCACATTCTGAATGGTTCTATTGATAATGGACTCCCTTCTGTTTTCCATCTTTAAACTTCCATAGAAGAACTCTGGTTCTCCTTCTATGTAGGGAATCCTTTGGATATTTTAAGGTACTCATCATAACCTTCTTCTACCTCCACTTTAAATTCCTTCAATCACTCCTCCCATATCATGAATCTAGGCCTCTAGAATCTAGGCCTCCTAGAACCAAGGCCAACATTCCAGGTGTGATTTCACTGGCTCAGAATGGAGAGAGAGAAATGCCTCTTGCTCTGAAAAGTCCATCCTATTTCTGTTCTTCTTGGCTCAGATTGCATTAATACTTTGGCAACTACATCATACAGTTGACTCATTCTGAGCTTCAAATCAATTAAAGCCCCTATGTCTTTTCACATGTGTTATTGATAAATTCCCCCCAATTAGTCATCTGTGTAATTGTTCATGGTTTTATTTTTAAATTTACATTTGTGCTTGTTAAATTTCATTATGTTGTATTCAACCCATGGTTGCAGCTTTCAGTATGTTTCTTTGGATCCCTATTTAGCTCTCTCTTCCCAGCTCCATGTCACGCACAAGTTGATTTGGCCATGTGTGTCCTCATCCAATTTGAGAAAAAAAAAATGTTGATGAAAGATGTCTGCAGCAGTATATAGACAGGGAACTGCTGGAAAATCAAGCTGGATTGAGAAGAGGATGGGGAACCAGGGACATCATTGCTGAGAATACTAAAAGCAAAGAATACCAGAAATATGTCTGTGTTTTATTGACTATGCAAATGCATTTGACTGTGTGGATTGTAATAAATATTGGATAATATTTCAAAGAAAGGGAATACTAAAGCACTTAACTGTAATTGTGAGGAATCTATAAATGGACCAAGAGATAGTCATTCAAAGTGAATAAGGAAACATTCCTTGGTTTAAAGTCAAGAAAGGTATGCATCAGGGCTCTATCCTTTTACTATACCTCTTCAATCTCTATGCTGAGAAAATAATCCAAGAAGCTGGTCTTTATCAAGAAGAATGTAGCATCATGATTGGAGGAAGACTCATTAACAACCTGAGTTATGCAGATGACACAACTCTGCTTGCTGAAAGTCAAGAGGATTTGAAATATTCACTAATGAAGATCAAAGAACGTGGCTTTCAGTATGGGTTGTGTTCAATATAAACAAAATAAAAATCCTCATAACTGGGTTAGTACACAACTTCATGATAAATGGAGAAGAGTTTCACGTTGTCCAAGATTTTGCTTTATTTGGTTCTACAATCCACACCCACAGAAACAGCGCATCAAAAAGACGCAAATCAAAAGATATATTGCACTGGGAAAAGCTGTTGCAAAAGACTGCTTCAAAATGTTGAAAAGTAAAGATGCCACCTTGAAGATGAAAATGTGCCTGACTCATGCCATGGTATTTTCAGCTGCATCATATGGTCGTGAAAGCTAGACTTTGAATAAGGGAGACGGGAGAAGAACTGATTCTTTTGAATTACGGTGCTAGAGATGAATATTGAATATACCATGGACTGCCAAAAGAACCAACAGATCTGTCCTAGAAATTGTTCAACCACAGTGTGTCTTGGAAGTAAGGATGGCTAGACTGCGTCTTACATATTTTGAACCTGTTTTCCCTGGAAATTGTCCCTGGAGAAGGACATCATGTTTGGGAGAGAGACAGGTCAAGGAAAGAAAGGAAAACCCTCCACTAGGTGGGTTGACACAATGTGTGCAACAATGGGCTTAAACATAAAAAAGATCATGTGGGTGGCACAGAATCAGGGAGTGTTTCATTCTGTTGTACATAGGGTCACTATGAGTTGGGCCCAATGCAGTGGCCTAACAACAACAATAATCATAATTCAAGAGGGATGTTCTTTCAAGGTAAAACATGTCTTAAAGTTATAAGTCTTAAGGTCTTGTCACAGAAAAAGTAGACTTGGATGTGAGTCCTCCTAGGATCAGACAGCAGTGATCAAAAAGGAAATGTCAATATTACAAAACTAAGCAGCTTGTCATAAATCTGATTATATCTACTTTTCTAGCTATTTTTCTAGCTAGTTAGGTAGCTAGTTCATTCTAGCTATGTATCAATAGCACCTAACAATAACAAAAACATCTATTTATGTTGTTTGAAAAAAGAAAGTATATTTTAATGGTAATTTATAATAGAGGTCAGGTTTTAGTTTTTTAGAGAGTGATAATTGGCAAGAATTATAAGGATTTGCTTCAGCAAACTAGATTTGGTGAAGAACTTCATTTGTTGATGGTTGTTGTTGTTAGGTGCCTTCAAGTCAGTGTCTGACTCACAGCGACCCTATGTACAGCAGGCAAAACACTATTGTCAGTGCTTCTTTGATATTCATAGGGTTTTCAATGGATGATTGTTTTGTTTTTTGGGAGTGGGTTGCCGGGTCCATCTCCCAAGCCTACAGCACCTGGTGTTCCCAGTTGGTCTCCCATCCAAGTACTAACCAGGCCCGACCCTGCTTAGCTTCCAAGATCTGATGGGATCGGATGCCACAGGGCTATGGCTGCAGACTTTGTTGATGGAGACTTGTTCAAATTAATACAGGTGTAGATGAAGCAGACATGGGGAAAGCTGAGAGTCTACACAATACTTGGGATTAACCTCTGGCATTGTGGCTCAAGAGTCTGGAGTGCAGTACAGTGCCAATTATCACCAGAGGATGTGGGTGAATATATCTCTGGTCCTCAGGGATGAAGGTACAGTTGTATCCATGGTTAAGATCCATTCGATCCATATGTAAACAGCAGAGGCAACCTCCAATAAAACAACTCATTCAGGAGCAAATCCGCTAAGCTTAATATTTGAGCCCCTATTTTCATAAGTTTTAGTAGGAAATTTTATTAAGCACCTAGTAAAATTCAGGTGTACCACACTTAGATTATCATATCTCTGATGTACAAAGTTGGCAATTCTACAAAGGTTAAAGAAGGTGATATGACATTGGTTTTACCTTACTTTGTAACATGTTTTATGATTCAAAATAAACTATTTAATCTTCTGAGCTTTAGTTTTCTTATCTGTCTGGTGAGCCTAAAGATATCTACTTTGCAGAGTTTAGTAAAAATCAAAATTGCAAATAATAGCTACCGGGCAAACCATGGTCAGTCAACTAATAATAGCTGGTAAAGAAAAATGGGCAAAAAAAAAAATCATGAAAATGGAGAAATTAAAGATCATTATCATTTTAAGCTTGAATGAATAGAAGAACAGATGAAAAATTACATAAGAGAAGTATTTTCAAAGGCCCTCAAGAGCCAAATTTTTACCAGCTATTGATGTATAAACATTAAATTTCTAAAAAATGATGTTTAGCCAGTTTATTATTGGATTCCTTTTTGGCAACTCTAACATAATTAGCTATAATTATGTTATTCGATACAACTGAAGGGCTGGAATTTAGATCAGTTTGGTAGAGTGGTGCCCTATGCTCTCTGAGGCCCTGAGTTTGATTCCCAGCACCATAAAAATGGGAGGACCTGGCAGCCCACTCCCCAAACAATCAGCCACTGAAAACCCTATGAATAGCGTAGAAGCACTGACATAGTGCCAGGTACGGCACAGTGTCAGGGAGTGTTTCAATTTGTTGTACGTAGGGTCGTTATGAGTGGGAACTGGCTGGACAGCACCTGACAGCAGCAACTACATTTGAAAGCAGCATTGTTTGTTTCTGTAAGGATGTTCTGAAATTGAGCTATCCGTTCACCGACACCCACGTTCACTCCTTCATCAGGAATCAGTGAGGCTTATTTTCAAAACATCCCACCTTCTCTCCCTTGATTTGGCTCACTAGAGGCAAGGAGGGTGTTATTATAGCTCCCATGGTCCCAGGGAAGAATGGAGGGCTTGGCAAGGTGAAGGTATCTTAGGTGGTTATCTAGGAATTATTCACCTTTTCCCATAGGTTCCTGTATCGGCGTGATAAACAATGGGGCCTGTGTGGCCTGTACCCATTGCTGCCTTCCTGATGCTTAAAAACCTGGCACAGATTAACATTTAAAATGTACAGGGGGAGTAATTCATGAGACAGGAGGAGGTTCGCCTCATTCCTGCTGTGGCCCTCTAGAAGCATTATGCAGAGCTCAATTGTGTGGAGAAAGGGAAAGAAGCAGGAAGGGAAAAAGGCCGATTCCTAATGAAGGAGTGAACGTGGGCGTCGATGAATGGAAAGCTCAATTTCAGAACATCCTTAGAGAAACATACAATGCTTCTATCAAATGTGGTTGTTGCTGCTGTCATGTGCCGTCAAGTCAGGTCCCACTCAAAACGACCCTATGTACAACAGATCGATACATTCCCTGACACTGTGCCATGCTGGGCAAGCAAAGAGCACACTCTGCTTACTAAAACTGAGTCAGTATGCAGGCATTGCGATGGTCACACCTGGGGTCTGTCTATATGAGGCGGGGCCAGGCCGCTCCTGCTCTACTCTGGCACCACCCTCTCTCTGCCATCGCCTATGCTGCTCTTGGGTTTAAAATGGAATGAAGAATCACAACACCAGCAGCCCACTCTTGTATTTTAAGCCCTCGGCATCCCTTGTGCTGTTGCTGCCATGTTCCTGCTACTGTGTTACAAAGGCCCTCAGGTGAGGTTTGTTGTCTTTTTGTGCTTACAAGGCACGCCGCTCTATCACTGAGCTGTCTCCAGCCCCGAAGAAAGCAGGTGAATGAGTGAAGACATAATTAATGCTCCTTTACCATCCTGTGGTCCGCCTGGTCAGCCTGGGTGAGGAAAGGCCCCTGGATAGGCTGGGGCTTTCCTGTCCCACAGTCTTTGATCCTACCTGGAGTTATGGTTAGCCAGGAGTTGTTGGTTGGAAAACTCAACTATGCATCTGGATTGCAGGGTGGCACAGACATGTGGGAAGTTGCCATATTCGCTAGGAAACACATCTGCAAGGAATGGTCCTCGACTGAAGGAGGAAAAGGCATCACAGGGCAATCTGAGTCCTTCTCCAGGCTAGAAGGATCTGGCTGGCTTCTTTCTGAGGGGTTTGAGAAGGCACTGCCATGATGATAGAGCCATCCTCTGCTGTCTCTGGCTGGTTTCCGGTGCAGTCATCCCCTAAGCAACAGCCAATGGAGAGAAAGCCCAGTAGTAGGCCTACCTCTGCGTGCCAGGTGCTGCTGCACCCCCTATTATTCATGTTGCCCATTCACTCTGTGCCAGCACTCAGAGAGGCAGCCAAATGGAGCAGCCCACTTTGCAGTACCCATTCATGTGACTTATTAGCTAGATAATTATCCTGGGAAGGGATGAAGGGCAATGAGGAGGAGGTGAAGGAAGTGATTTATTGGCAGTGGGATGACAGCCTGGGCACCTCCGCGTGTATGTGGAGGAGTGAGGGCAGAGAGGAGGATGGACGAGAAGAAGGGAGGTGGCCTGGCTGGGAATCTGCAGTTAAGGCTGAACATCTTGTGCACCTTTTTGGAAACTGGCTTACAGAAAATGGCCTCCATACTCAGGCTTCCACCCAGTCCTTAAGAAACAGCAAGGCTCAAAGGGGCTCCTTTTAATAATAATGAGCCCTTGCTTATGGGTGCTTTCTGGAGGCAGTTATAGCTGCCTTTAAAAAAAAAAACTAGTTTAATGGTGTCTCTTTCAACAAAATTAAAGTGAAGTTTGTGCTAAATTTTGACAAGGGAGAGTGAAGTCTTGTCCAGCAGCTGGGTAAGGGATTCAGAATAAGAAACGTCCCTTATAGATTCATTCAGACAGATATGCTGAGAGGCTGTGACGTCCTGGGCACTGTCTACATGCTGAGACACAGCAGTGAAACAGGTGGACATTTCTGGGTTGTTTACAATTTTATATGGAGGCAAGAAATAAGCAAGTGAATAAGCAAATAATTTTAGAAAAGAAAAAATATAGGAGTGAGTAAGAATGGGGGTATTTTAGAGTGTAGAGCATGTGCAAGGCACTGAGAATAGGTGGCATTTTTTTTGCTAGACACCCATTAGACAAAGTCCTTGGCAGAAGATCTCAGTAGAATGCAAAGTGATGCACAGACCCTAAGGTAGAAATGGATTGGCATTCTGGGGGACAGAGCCTGGGCAGAAGGGGTAGAAGACAGAACAGAGGGTGAGGAAGACAGGGATGGCACAGGAGGGGCAGGCAGGGGACAAATCTCAGGTGATGAGTGGATTCAATTTGATTCCAAGAAAGGAAAAAAATGGGAAAGTACTGAAGGGTTTTCCTTCTAAGGGTGACATGATCAAGCTTATGTTTTCAAACATGCTTCTAAATGCTGAACGGGGAATGAAAAATATGAAGAGAAAGGGGGGAAACAGGTGGGTAGAGTATTGATGCAGGTCACAGGTAGAAAGGCTAAAACTCAAAAGGAAGAAAGGTATTACAGAGGAGGAGGACTCATAGCCCTTAAGGAGGCCCTGGGACTTAGCAGCTGTCCTACGCACCTGCTTTCTCTTGGCTACTTGCTGTGTGAGTGCCATGTTACTTGCCAGTCATACCCTGGGAGGATGGGAGTTCCATTTCATGGATGGAAACTCGGAGACATAGAGCCAATTATTCTTCATCCGACCTGATAATTGTTGTTGTTAGATGCTGTCGAGTCGGTGTCCCATAGTGCCCTTATGTACAGCAGGTGAAACACTATTGTCAGTGCTTCTCTGCTATTCATAGGGTTTTCAATGACGGATTGATGTTTGGGAGTGGGTTACCGGGTCCTTCTCCCAAGCCTACAGCACCTGGTGTTCCCAGGTGGTCTCCCATCCAAGTATGAACCAGGCCTGACCCTGCTTAGCTTCTGAGATCTGGCGGGATGGGGCACCACAGTGGTACAGCTGCAGGCATATCTGATACTAGGCAGTCCAAACAGAATTTTGAGCCCAGGAATCACATCTGAGGTCCATATCATCCCTTTGGAACCATGCTGCTTCTCCCCTGGAAAGCACAGATGCTCACAGGTTACCAGGCACCAGAATGGGTTTCAAGAACAGCACCTTCTCTGTTTTAGTCCCCAAACCTAGCCTACTACCTGGCAAATAGTGTGTCTGTTTTATTCCTTACTAATTTCCCCAAAATAAGATCTAATGCATCATAAAAATATGCAAGGTTGTGGAAGAATTTATGAAAGATCTGAAAAAGGAAGTTGAGGACACATACATTATTTACCTGGGATCCGAGAAAGCAATACAATTGAATACTGGATAGTCTTTTTTCTCCCAACATCCTTTCTGTTCTCTCTGACAAGCGGCATTCCTCTCTTAGCCCTTTGCCTTTAAGTCCTGCAGCCCCCACCTGTTTTTCTTCTCTGTTCTCCCACCCCCTTGCGGTACCCATTCATGTGACTTATTAGCGAGATGACAATTATCCTGGGAAGGGAATGTAATAGACAGACTTATTCTCTGCATCTTAGTAGCTTAACTGCTTCTCTGATACTCTTGCCCTGTTCTGACATAGAAGCTCTTGTGGTTTTTTCTGTTGTTAATCAAGATATTGTTCCAACCAAAGGCAATTTATCTTCCCAGTGGGAATTTAGGTGTTAGCTGTTAAAGTACTTATTGGACTTGAATTGCATGAGGCTCACAAGGAGTTGCTCCAGCCTCTCTCTCTCTCTCTCTCTCTCTCTCTCTCTCTCTCTCTCTCTCTCTCTCTCTCTCCTGTCTTTCCACCCCTCTGTGTGTTCCTGCCACAATGAACTCTTGGTAGCCAGTGCTCACTGGCACTTCTGTATCTTTGCCTATGCTGGTCTGAAGCCTGGCATATCAAGATCCACTTTGTGTGGATAAATCTGCGAAATTTCTAAATCATCTTAGAAGTCATCTCCTTTTAAACTGAGCAATGTCATCCCTTCCCCTGGAAAAACTGACATGTTCCTATTACATCTGTGCTAACATCTACAATCGGCTTTAGCATTCATACTTTAACAGTCTAATTACTATTTTCCCACTTCTGTATCCCCATCTCTAGACACTGTGTATAATTCAGGAAATACAGTATCTAGCTGCTGAATGAATGAGAGAACAAATGAATGAATGAATGGATGAATGAATGATGTGATTAACGATTATCCCCTTCACCCTTTCCATAATAACAATGCCTTGATTTTAAAAAGACCTAAAAAGGAGAACCCAGCAAGTAGAATATGCTCTTTGTTTTTCTTCTCTCTCTGTCTTTTAAAATTGCCACAGCTTTGACAGCAACTGGATTCGTTGGTTGCAAACATGATGCTATGTTTTGGCCTTTGAATCCTATACATTATGGCGTATGCAAAGAAGTCGTAATTTCAGGATGATAATTTGAATGGAAACAGATGGTATTTCAGTAGTGCTTCACATAGACTCTTGCATCTTGCAGGTCATGTTCTCCACCCCACCCCCTTGGGAAAATATTACATTTGCCATATTTCTTTCCCCACCTCCCTATCCCCACCCCTGTGGCCATATGTTCCATAATGAGGGCACTTAAAATACCATAGAATTGGCCTGTCCTCGTGACATTTAAAATATGAGATGTGACAATATCTTAAACATATTTCAAACACATGGCTGCCTAGGAGGAGGAAAGAAAGCCATGGAAAAAAGTTCGCACCAAGTTATTTTGAGGAGAGGTCGGCTAGAAGGGAGGGGGTACCATGTTATGGATTTCAGATAACAGAAAAACTGGCTGCTCTGACATAATGCAGGAAAGATGGTGTTTGGCAAGTGTGTGATCGATGTTTTTGGGAAACAGACGATCAGTCGGAAAATATATATTTTAATTTATAGAAGCAAAAAGGCTGGGCCACCCAGAGAGTTTGGCTGGCTGTTCTCTAGTCTGGAGAGCGTGCAAAAGAAAGGTCACCCAGCTGCTTCCATGGGTGTGATTCTGCTATGCTGCGATCATCTGCCTCCGGGTCAGCCTCCGGGGAAAACTTCGCTGGGCTTCGCTGTGCTGGCAGCAGGTGAAATATCAAATGAGAAGACGATCAATAATAAATGAGCCCATTTTTCATATTTAGATGGAAGGAAAATGTTAATAGAGTTAGCAGACGTTTGGATCCCTTCTTCCACACAGTTAGGCTTGCTTATTTCAAGACTGACCATTCCGTCTCCATAGACCTCGATATTTCTCTCCACTAGAATGTGTGGGTGAGCTGGCTAGATTGAAGTATCTGTGATCCTCAATTCCTGTTACTGGTCCAGCATTTGAAAGTACAGCTGTTTTTTTTGTTTGTTTGTTTTGTTTTTTGTTGTTTGTTTGTTTGTTTTAATTTTCACTGTTTCTTAAATCAAGCTGGGTCAATGTAAGATCTTGTCTCTTTCCACACTGCCTGCTTCTGAAAAAAAAAAATCCTACTCTTGCTTGCTTACAGGGGTATGAGTACTCCTGGGGGTGCATAGTGATCTGTAGTGAGCACAGATGTTAAACCGCAGACAAACATTCACAACCGTTCTAGAAGCAAAGCATAAAACTTTAAAGAACTGTCAAGGCTTCCAGCAAGCCTTTTCATCTACACCCTCAGACCCCTGGGACTTTCTCACTTGCCTCTGCCATTAGCTCCACTCAGGGTGGGGGTTAGGGGGTTAAGGGGAAGGATGCAGAGGGAACATCATCCTACAAAATTAGTGACTGATCCACCAACCTTAGCAAAGCAAATCACTTTTCTTTGTTCGTCTTGCTTTCCCTTGAGGTATCTGTAGTACAAAACTCATATGCTGCCCTGTCTTTTGTTTTTTTTCCAGTTCTGAGGGGTTGAACACAGGGCCTCACCCATGTTAGAAAAGTGTGATACTCAAGGAATGAGAGAGAGGGCAATTTCAAAGTAAGCAGCTCAACTTTAATAGTTTGGGAAATAATTATAATAATACCAATAACACCAAAGAATGATAATAATACAAATGGGCTAGATTATTCATGTAATATTACTGACAATGTAAAAAGATAGATCACTACAGAAAAAAGTTTGGACCTTAAACATAATTGGGATGCAAGGGTATACAGAAAAATAATCCCACAAAAAGACATGCAATGTAGAAGAGAGGCCTTTGGTGAGGGTGTGGAAGAAGGGGGAGGAGGTGCACGAGAGGATAAGGGGGAACTCATCTTTGCAATGTACAATGAAACACATATATGGAAACGTCACAATGAAATGCATGTCAGAATGAAACACATTAAGTTGTACATTAAAATTTTCCAATAAAAAAAAAGAAAGAAAAGAAAAGTGCTATACTCTGAGCTGCACCCCTAACCCCTTCTCTGTTTTTTATTTTGAGACAGGGTCTCACTATTGCTCAGGCAGCCTCTGGCCTCGAACTTGTGATCCTCCTGCCTCTGCCTTCTGAGTCTCTGGGATGACAGGCGTGTGCCACGGCACCAGGCTGCTCTCTGTCTTCAAGTAACTGACACTCATTCTCAGTTGGAATTCTGCAAGGACGAGTTCAGATTTTAAGTGGAGCCAGAAGAGTGTCTCTTGACTGTCCTACTTAGCTGGGGGGTTGAGGAATCCGTGCTGGTTACTGAGCTCTGGGAAATGAACTCCTCTGGGGAGAATGGACATATTTAGTGACATAGATTGCAGCTCTTTGTGATCACTGCTTGTACATGTAGATGCTGCCAAGCAATCTGTATATATAGGTCTTTGTAATTCTGCAGATGTTCCACAATGGAAAATTGTTGTTGTTGTTGTTAGGTGCCGTTGAGTCGATATCCAACTCATAGTGACCCTCATAGGTTTTTCAATGGCTGACTGTTTTGGGATTGCCAGGCCCTTCTCCCATTTTTGCAGTGCTGGGAATTGAACTCGGGACCTCAGAGCCTGCAGTGCAGTGCTCTACCAACTGAGCTAAATCCCAGCCAATTGTTGTTGTTGTTAGGTGCCACGGAGTTGGTATCCGACTCATAGAGACCCTACTTACAACAGGTGAAACACTATTGTCAGTGCTACTCTACTATTTATAGGGTTTTCAATGGCAGATTGATTGGGAGGGGGTTGCCAGGAACTTCTCCCAAGCCTGCAACACCTGGTGTTCCAGGTCTCCCATCCAAGTATTAACCAGGCCTAACCTTGCTTAGCTTCTAAGATCTGACAGGATCGGATGCCACAGGGCTAAGGCTGCAGGCAATGGAAAATTAGTTGGAGAAAAATTAGCGTGGAAGGATGATGCCAGGGAGTCAGGTTTCAGGACCTCCCTGCAGAAACTCTGCCTCTGTTTTCTTTTCCTCTGTAGTCCACATCTTCTTTACCTCCTTATTTCTGGTAATAGCAAGATCACTAACCTAGCCACCCAGGCTTGAAACCTCCTTCATAATGACCTTCTGTCTGCCATACCCATTCTCTCCTTCCCAAGCCCACCGTCCATAGTTTCTGCTTTAGTTTAGGCTCACCTTAGACTTCAGGTTGGCTACATCCAAATTATCTTCCCGACTACCGTCCATCTGGATGCCAGAATGAATTTTCACAGTGACACTCAGGTTGTGGCCCTTTTGTGATCACAAATGACTCCTTTCAGAGGCTCCTTGCTGCCTTCCAAATGCAGTTTCAACCCTGGGACTTTGCACTCACAGCGTCTGTCATGTGGTGTTCCTGCTGTCAGAGCAGGTAGCTCCCACGTCTGTCCTCCAGGATTCGCACCCTGTTTTGCCACTTGCCATTCCCTCCACTCCTGCTGAAGCACCCTCTTCTACTGGGCCTGCTTATTAGCATCCTAGAGGCCCCAGAGTAGTTTGACCACTGCAGACAAGTCTCCTGATCATCCCAGCCTGCACTGGTCTGGCCTAGGAAGTTTATAGTGTTGTATATGTAATTATCATACAGCCGCTTGAGTCAGAAATATTTGGTCAATTTTTCTGTCTCAGCTGTCTCAAACACACTGAAAAGACAGACACTTTTCACTTGTAAAGATCCCAGTGCTTAGTGGAGTATTTTAAATATAGTAAATGCTCAATAAATAGTGTTAAGTGGATGAATGAATTTTAATTTCCTAAAAATGCTAACACTACATAAACTTCTGATATATTTACAGTCATCTCCCACTTCACCTCCAACTTCACTTTCTGCAGTTTCAATCACCTGCAGCTGACTGTGGTCCACAAATATTAAATGGAAAATCCCCGAAATAAATAATTCATAAGTCTTAAATTGCAAGCTGTTCCTCATAGTGTGATAAATGCAGTCCCACCCCATCCAGCCAGGGGTTGGATGATGCCTTTGTCCAGCACATCCGTGCTGGTTATGCTATGCCCCTATTAGCCCTGTGTGACCACCTTGCTTAGCAGATTGTCACTGTATCACAGTGCTTGTCTTCAAGCGCCTTGCTGTAGCCATCTAAGTCTACATCACAATGCCTCCATTGCTAACCTCATTTCATCTCATGAATTGGCATTGAATCATCTCACACCAGTAGGGGAAGAAGGGTGAATGCAGTTCATAAGATACTTTGGGAGAAAGATCGTAGTCATATAACTTTTATTACAGTATATTGTTATATTACTGCTTTTATTATTACTGCAGCTAATCTCTTACTGTGCCGAGTGCATAAATTAAACTTTTTCATAGATATGTATGTAGAGGGATAAACATAATACCTACATAGAGAATTCAGTACTATCTGTGGTTTCAGGTATCCACAAGGTTCTCAGAAAGTATTCCCCAGGAGTAATGGGAAATTACTCTCTTAATATTCCAAGCAACATGCTATCACTTACAGAATAAATTGTTTGCTTTAAATGCTGCCTGGAAAAGAGATTAATTGCTCTGGTGAAATTAATCTGCATGGCCAAGAAGTAAGCCTCCAAAGGCAAAAGGAAAAAGAAGTATAAACTCATAAATTTAAAATTCTGAGAAAGAGGTTCTGCTTGCTGGAGAAGACCGGCTTATGGCCAGGTCTGAGCCCTGTTCAAGTCCTCACTATCTATCAGGGATGAAAAAGTTTTCACTGTGGCAGCTGTAGGCCAGTCCTGGCTTCCCTTTCCAGGGCAAATGGAGGGCTGGTTTTCATGGGGCATTAGATCCAGTTATACAGAAGAAATCAACTGGCAGGTTCAAAAGGAACTAGTATTGGGGAAAGCACTTAAAACAAAGTACAAAATAGCTTATTTCTAGTATTCAAAGGCAGCAGAAAAGATGTGGCCCAAGTTAATTCACAGTAGAAGTCATGATGACTAGGATTGAAAGCAATTTTTAAAGGATTCGCTGAAGTTCATGTGCTTATTCAGATGAGCTTTTATCTAATACCCTATTCTCTCCACCCAGGATACCCCAACACATTTTGACAAATCTCACAGACCTCTATTAGCTGTGGTAGTTTCTCAGATGTTCCTTGCTTTTGTTGACCTTGATGGATTCACATTTGAGTGTTCTGTAGATTGTCCATCATTTGGGATTGGTCTGATGTCTTTTAGGCTGAGGTTATACATTTCTAAGAGAAAAACCACAGAGGTACAGTGACATTTTCATCCAGTCATGTCAAGGGGACATACTATCTCCATGACTGCCCTGTTGACATTAACCTTAGCCACCTGGCTAAGAGCAGGTTTATCAGCTTCTCCATAATGATGTATCTCCATTCTATTCCTTTCTATTCTGTGCTTTTTATAAGGAAACCACTATGCATTCTACGCTTATGGAGGCGGAGTTATATACTCCTCCTCCGTGAAGGAAGAATATATGTATATATATAAATTATTTGGAATTCTACATGAGAGATTTGTCTGTTCTCCGTTAGCATTATTTATTTATTTATTTATTTATTTATGCATTCAGTCATTTATATCAGTCTGGACTCGTGCATATTTACTTTATACTTAGGGTTAGTTATAATCCAACACTATACAATTTTGTTGCTCACATTGTCCCAGCTTTGGGCACTGGGAGTTCTTTCATTGTCTTCCACATACTTTCAACATCTCTACATCCTTCTGTGTTTCATCATTTTGTGGGTGTGTTTGTGTGTGTGTGTGCACATGTGCAATTCTATTTTAAGTAGTGCTTTACTATCTGTTACTATTGTCTGTTACTGTTGCATACTTCCAGCTAAATATGAGCCCATATCGATGCCACCACCTGTAAGGCATCAGCACATGGGTCCTTCTAGCCTCCTCCCTTTGCTTGTCTGTAACCTCTCACTCCAATGGTGAGAATTCAGCCTTCCATTATCTGCCATCCTTTACCTAATTCTTCAATGCCAGGATTATGTATATTGGTTTCAGAATTATTAATCCTTATTCCTAAGGTTAAACACTTTATCAATGAAAGTACATTGTTATGTAAATGCCCTTTGGCTGCTGATCTTATAGCCTCCAGTCCTTTCCAAAGTTATCCAGGTTAACCTTTCCTCAAGCCCCCACAGTGAGACTCTGTCATGTATTTGTAATACAGTTCCATTCTTCTGTCACAGTCTGCCTTCCATCCTGGGATCTCCTAAATGTTTTTCTAAAACACTTATTTTTACTTTGCCTACATTAAGTTTCACTCTTCATGCCATATCCCTTGTAAATACTGATCAGTTTGCCATCTTTATTGTTTCAACTTTTACATGGTGTCATGCAATTGGAATCTTACAATATGCCCTCCAGATCATCTTTTCTTCACGTAGCAATGCATACTCAAAAGTTCAACCTTGTTTTCTGTGGCTTCTGTAGCTTATGCATTTATATTAATGACTAGAATTCCAGTCTATGGATATCCACAATTTAATTTCCATTCACCTGTTGAAAGATATCTTCGTTACTTCCAATTATTTTGCCATTAGGAATACAGCTTCTACAACCATTTATGTATAGATATTGTGTGGGTATTAGTTCTTAAATCAACTGGGTAATTATCAATCGTGAGGTTTTTATGATAAGACTGTATTTGGTTTGGTAAGAAACTGACTTTAAAAATGGCAGCATCATTTTGCACTCCAAGCAGCAATAAATGAGAGTCCCTGTTCTGTGCCTATCCAGGAATTGACATTGAAAATGTTGTGTTTTGGCCATTCAACTGGCATCGTATTGTTCTCTTAATTTGCATTTTCCATAGGCAAATGACATTTAGCAGCTTTTCATGTTTACTTAACATGCATATATTTTCCTTGGTGATATGTCTGTTCAGACTGTTTGCCCATTAAAAAATGGTATGACTTATTTCCTTATTATTGAGTTTTAAGAAGTTGTTTTGTGTATTTTAGATAAAAGGCATTTATCATATATGTGTTTTACCACTATTTCTCCAAAGTCTTTCCCTTTTATTTTCTTTTCATTCTTTTTGTTATACTTTGTTTTGTTAGGTGTTTTGTTTTGTTTTGAGATAGGGTCTCACTGTGTATCCCAAGTTGCCTGGAACCAGCTATTTAGACCAGGTTGATCTGAAATTCATGATCCTTCTTCCTGAGCCACCTGAGTGCTGGGATTGTAGGTATATGCCAACATACCCAGCTTCTTTTCATTGTTTAAACTATCGTTTCCAGAGAAGTTTATAATTTTAATAAAGTATACTTATTTTTTTTTCTTTTATAAATGGTACTATTTGAGTTACATTAGAAAATTTACCACCTAACCCAATCACTTAGATTTTGTGTGTGTGTGTGTGTGTGATTTAGGTCTGTGATCCATTTTGAATTAATTTTTGGTAAGGTGTATGGTCTCTAAGTTCCTTTTCTTTTTCTTTTTTCTTTTTTTTTTTTCTGGCTCTGTTCTGTTTCACTGAGTTGTGTTCAGTTCCCCTGAACAATACGCTGTATTGATTTTTAAAGTTTTAGAATGAGTCTTCAAATTCAATAGTATGTGCCCTACAACTTCGCTCCTCTTCAGCATTTTGTTGGCTATTCTAAGTCTGTTGTGTTTCCATATAAATTTTAGAGCCTGGTTGTTGATATCTGCAAAGTAACTTACTGAGACTTTGAGGTTGCACTGAAGCTATTGAACAGGTAGGAATAATGAATACATTAACAATATTGAGTCTCCTAATCCACAAATGTGGAATCTCTCTCCATTATTCAGATCATCTTTGATATTTTTCACAGTATATTTTATCATTTTCTGCATACAGATCCCTAGGTATAAAGGTATGTTAGATTTATATATATACCTAAGTATTTCTAATTTGGGGGTAGTATTATAAATGATAAGAGTTTTGGGGCATGGCACAGTGGTGAGGAGTGTTTTGTTCTGTTGTACACAGGGTCGCCATGAGTTTGGCCTGACCCAACAAACAGTGCACTTTATTGTACAGGTGAACCACCTTCCCTTTTCTGAAAACACCCCACCTCTTTCTAGGAAGGGGTCCTTATGGCCAACATTATATAATGTGTCTAATTGGATGTAGTTGATTAGTTCTTGATGGTCTTGGGCCAACATGCATCAATCCTGTTCACTTTCCAAAGAACATGGTAAACTTTCAAAGACTTTTCAGGTTCTGATTCCAGAACTGTCTGAAGCCTGGCTTCAGTTTTGTCCTTGGCTTTCATGAAATATGACCGTCACTGTAAATAAATCTCTTATATTTGTTGAGTGATTTGCAATGGAAAAATCTTAACTAGTAGTGAAAATTTGTGCCCTAAGTACAGAGACACAGTGATTCTGATTGCATCAAGGCATGGCAATGGATTTTGTCCATGCTGGTCTGGGAAGCCAACAGACCATGAAATGACTCCAATGCTCAGTGTTTTGAGACCTAGACCAATAGAACTTATTGACTGAAATTTAGGGGATTTGGATATAAAATATGAGGATACCATTCATGAAGAGTGTCTATCTTTTTTAAGCAACCTCCAAGATATTATTACATATGCTCAAGTTTGAAAAACATGTATCTAGTACTTTTAAGGTACAGATAGAAAGAACTGTGTATTACCCATCCATTATCTCTTTTCTAGAGCTTGTAAATATATTTTTTTAAAAAGTTAATATATGTTGAGCTAAACCCCAGCCTCTGGGTGTGTGTGTGTGTGTGTGTGTGTGTGTGTGTGTGTGTGTGTGTGTGATAGATGACACTTTCATCACAAGGCTTATTTATCCAACCTTCTTACTATGTTCTCTTGAAATTTCTCTTTACAAAGTTGGAGAGTCTCTTGAGATAAACTATGTGATTTGCTTTAGACAGTTGTTTATAGGCTGATGTAAAGTCAACATGAGTTTGAAATGTGCTTGCAAAATAGGGCTTATCCTTGTTGTTGCAATGGAAATAGCATGCTCCAGGTTGCCTAGTGGTCAAGGAAGAGGAGACTCACAGGAAGAAGATCCTAAACTGCAGACATACAAAGGGAGCCAGAGCTTCTATGGCCAACCAGTCGATCCATCAATACAAAGAATTATCCATGATCTGTGGATCTATGAATACAATTGATCAGTGAATATACGTTATTTTAAGCTACTAGGTTTTATAATGGTTTGTTACTCAGCATAATTTTAATGACAGCTGACTGCTACATCAGCACAACTTACATTATCAAAGATTTCAGAAATAAATGTTCCATAATAGAGTTGACTAAATGTGACATATTGATGCTACTGAAATAACATTATACAAGAATATTCACTATATGGGAAATACTCATTATGCATGTGTTAAATGAATATATGATGTAGCAATCCACTCCCAAAGCAATCCTGAAACAATCAGCCATTGAAAACCCTATGAGGAGCCGGGCTCGGTGGCACACACCTGTAATCCCAGGGGCTTGGGAGGTGGAGGCAGGAAGATCACAAATTCGAGACCAGAGGCAGTCTACGTAACTTAGTGAGACCCTGTCTCAAAAAGTAAAAGAATGGGCTGAGGGTGCAGCTTAGTGGTCCAGCACTTGCAGAGCATGCAAGCATGAGGCCCTGGGTTCAACCCGAGTACCATAAAAAAAAAAATTAATTAATTAATTAATTAAAAAACAACCCTATGAGTGTTGCTATGAGTCGGACAGAACTTGATGGCACCTAACAACAACAACAAAAAAAATCAATGTATGGGCTTAAAATAAGGTGCATGACATGCTGTTTTGGTAGAAAATTTGTATAGATCTCTCTACATACCTATATACGAGGTATGACCCCAAAATATGATGACTATTTAAATTTAAAAAATATCATGGTGAAAGACACATTGCTGTTATCTCCCTTCAGAATACTTCCCCCTGGCTTCAAACACCGTGATTCCATCCTTCCTGCCACTTTCTGAAGCATTTCTGGAAGTCCTCTCTCATGGGTGTGTGGAGTTGTACTACTGTGGCTCCCTCAGTGTCCTGAATTGATTCAAAACCCTTTGCTTTTCCTGGTCATTTTGACTTTGGGGAAGAGCCAGAATCTGCACAGGGCCACATCTGGTGAGTAAGGGATATGAGAACACACTGCAATGTTTACTTGACAGAAATGGCTGTACCAGAAGCGTTGTTCATGATCCATGACTTGGGGGCACCTTAAGACACACCTTCTCTCAACCATAGCTCACACCCAACTGACTGCACAAAACAAAATGAAACTTGTCACCCACTGTTGCTAAGGTTTGACACTCCAGTTGATGCTTCCCATATCAAACATCCCTGCCTTTCCATTGGGTGGCACTCAGCAGGAGCATTATCTTTTTTTTTAAATCACACATTTTATTCACATATAAATTTAAATTGTGAACAAGAAAGACTAAAAAACAAGACAAACATTGTTAAATGTAGTTATTTCAGAATGTTGAAACAACAGATTTTTTTTCTACTGCCTTTGTACCTTTCTATGTTTTCCAAGCCTGCAGCTGTAGCCCTGTGGCATCCAATCCTATCAGATCTCACAAACTAAGCAAGGTTGGCCCTGGTTAGTACTTGGATGGAAGACTGCCTGGGAACACCAGGTGCTGTGGGCTTGGGAGACGGACCTGGCAACCCACTCCCAAAAATCAATCTGCCATTGAAAACCCTACGAACAGCAGAGAAGCACTGACAATAGTGTTTCACCTGTTGTACGTAGGGTCACTATGAGTCGGATACCGACTCGATGGCACCTAACAACAACGTTTTCCAAGTTTTATAAGGATAGATAAGAGGACGAGGGAGACTTTCTATGACTAAATATTCCAAACAGACAGCTGTAGATTTCAGTATTTCAGACTTTCATTTGGTCCCTTTGCATACTAACAGGACTGGGAACATCTGAGAGCATCTGCACTCCTCCAGATTTGAAACATCTCGATGAATGTGCATCTGAATGAGGGCACTTCGTTTATTGATGTCAATAAATGTTTTCATCAACATAACATGCCATTTGTAAATTGTATCAACTCTTTCTCCTTGATTCAGGGTGACACTTTCTGCAAAACAGTTTTTTAGTTTTTTTTTTTTGTGTGTGTGTGTGTGTGACAATGGGCTCCCCATGTCTATTTGGTGAGCTCATGAATAGGAAGTTGAAACTGAGACAATCATGGAGCCGATGTCAGATGGGAGAGAGCTTGTTAAGCAAAACAATGGCTCCCATCCAATGCCATTTGTCTGGCAAGGGTAGGAGGTGGTGGGCAGGCTCAGCTGCAAGGGGAATCTGTGTTCCAAAGTATAAGGGACGGCTGTATACAATGTATCTATGTGTTCACCAGTGTGTTGCTCCTGTTTATCAGAATCCAGTCATATTTGTAAACTCCTGAAGCCCCATATTTCTATATGACATTACATGCAGGTAAATAACTCCACTTATATATTGGCAGGACTCACCCAACTTTTGTGATGCCAAAGAACAAATATCTTCAGAATACTGGCTATCTTCTTTAGATGAATGCTTGAATATGATCAGGTCAGCACAAAGCTTTCCAGTTGATGAATACTATATATCATATGGGCTGGGATTTAGCTCAGTTGGTAGAGTGCTGCTCTGCAGGCTCTGAGGTCCCAAATTCAATTCCTAGCACCGCAAAATGGGAAAAGGATGTGGCAATCCACTCCCAAGGCAATCCCGAAACAGCCATTGAAAACCCTATGAGGGTCGCTATGAGTCAAACTTGACTTGACGGCACACAACAACAACATATATCATATGGCCTGCAGCCATAGTCCTGTGGCCTCCGATCCCATCAGATTCAGAAGCTAAGCAGGACCTGGTTAGTCCTTGGATGTGAGACTGCCTGGGAACACCAGGTGCTGTAAGCTTGGGAGAAGGACCCAGCAACCCACTCCCAAAAATCATTGAAAACCCTATGAACAGCAGAGAAGCACTGACAATAGAGTTTCACCTGTTGTACGCAGGGTCAGTATGAGTCGGATACCAACTCGACAGCACCTGACAACAACAACAACAACATATATGGTATGGGGTTGGGGTTTAGTTCAGTTGGTAGAGCGCTGCTCTGTGCTCATTGAGGACCCAGGATTGATCCCCAGCACTGCCAAAACAGGAAAAGGATGTGGCAGCCCACACCCAAGGCAATCCTGAAACAACCAGCCATTGAAAACCCATTGAGGGTCACTATGAGTCAGACTCAACTTGATGGCACCTAACAACGACAGCAACATATATCATGTAAAATAGACCAAAGAACCCAAGAACTAAGAACAAAATTTTTACAAACCCAGAGATTTGCTCAAGTCTTCCTAGGAATAATCTGAGACTTGAATGTACAGTAAACAGGACTCTGGACTTCAAATATTCATAATCTCATGAATTTCCTCTAGTAATCAAAATGTTAGCTAATGCTGACAAAAAATTCATTTCAGCCCGAATCTCTAGTAAATAGAGCATTTAGTCATTTCTGTATACAGTCATCCTCCTCATCCCCAGAGACTGTATTCTAAGATACCCCCCCGGCAGGGAACGCTTGAAACTGTGGATAGTAACAAAGCCTATATTGATACTATTTTTCCTATCAATACTCACTTATGACAAAATTTAATTTGTAAGTTGGAACAGAGATTAACAATAACAAGCAATAAAATAAAGCAATTGTGAAAATATATTGTGATAAAAGTTATGTGAACATGATCACTCTCTCCTCTCTCAAAATATCTTGTCATACAGTTACCCTTATATCCACAGTTTCTGTATCCACAAATTCAACCAACTTCAGATTGAAAATTTTTTCCCAAAAATTTAAATCTATAATGGATACAAACAGATTTTTTACTTGTCACCACACACACATGCACACATACATACCCCACAAACAAATGTGTGAAACTAGAATTTTTTATAAACCAGTACCTACATATTATTGGTTCTGTTATCCCAACTTGGAAACCCATCCATTTTATTAAAAATAAGCCACAAAGCCAGGCACTGTGGCGCACACTTGTAATCCCAGTGATGTAGGAGGCAGAGGCAGGAGGATAGTGAGTGTGAAGCCAGAAATAGCCTGTGGAACTTAACCAGACCCTTTCTCAAATTGAAAAGTAAAAAAAAATAAAGGGGCTAGGGGTTCAGCTCAGTGGTAGAGCGCTTGCAAAGTTTGGGTGAGGCCTTCTGTTCAACCCCCAAGTATGGGGGGAAAAACATGAAATTGGCTGAATCTTTCACATTTCCCCTAGTCCAATAAATGTGCATACAACAGAGCACACATACCTGTAAACACCTGTGTGGCCTCAGGGATAACAAGCTAATGAGAAGCATGAAGGAGAGGTGGAAAAGAAAACTAAGAAAAAGATAATGCTAAGAGTAAGAAGCAGAACACAGAACGATATCGGTTGACAAAGGACACGGTCTACTAGGTAACTAGATCTGAGGTACATGAGAAGCACATCAGAGTAGGTCAAGAGGAAGCCAACGCTCTTATAGCTCTTATTATGAGCCATTGACTGTTAAGCTCAATACATATATTAACTCATTTAATGCTCCTCAAATGAAGCAGGTATAGTTCTTATTTATGGCATTTTCACAGATGAGCAAACTGAGGCATAGATGGGTTTAGTAACTTGCCTAAGGCTATAAAATAGTAAGAAATAAACAAAGTGCATGACTTCAAGCTACACAATGTGTTGCTCCCACTACTACTTTCCTAAGTGGCTGGGGAAGAACATAGAAGGGTACATGATACACAGGAAGTAGGAGGCCCTGAGTGACAGCAGGATTTAGTACCAGGCACATGAGAAGTGCTTGTTATACATTCCATACTTAAGAAAGAGATCCAAGTGGCAGATGGTGGGAAGCAAAATAGGAAGGTAGATGGAAAACAGGACCATCAGAAAAGGCAGGTGGGGCTGAGAGAGTGGGAAAACAAGAGAGACAGCAAAAAAGAAATGAGCAATTCAGGTAGCCAAAGGCTTGCACTTTAATGAAGTGCCTGGCCATTCCACAGGGGCCAGAGCCAGCCTCCCCTGAGCCCATGCTCAGGAATGGCCACCATCCTCACAGACAAGCCCCACAAGGATGTCCAGCCATTAGATTCTGGCATGTGATGATGTCGGCGAATGTGCAGAGATGAGCACAATATTCAGCCAAGAACAGACCCTCAATAAATCCTATCCTTTAACTCAGCTGCTGTGCATACCATGTGCCTACCATGGGTTAGGCTATGGTGATCTAAATGCAGTGCATAACATGTCAGGTCTGGGACAGGGCATTTCAAGTTCATATTTCTTTTCTGCCACCTTACTATTCATTGAATCTTTGGCAAATTGGTTACGTTCCTTGGTTGTATTTTTCTTTTCTCTGATTTATGTCTAACAGACATTAGCATGGTACACCTGGCATCATGATGGCTCAAAAACACTTCAGTGTTCAATGTAGTCTGCCATGACTTTCTTATGGGTTAGATGTAAACCTCCCCTAAAGGCTGTGTATTTGAACTTTGAGTCCCCACATTGTGCTGTCTTGGGGTGTTATGGAACTTTGGGAAGTGGGATCTAGCTTTGTGGATGTGAGTCACTGGGGTTGAGTCTTTGGAGGTTTTATACCCAGAACCTGAGGTTCTACCTCTGATTCTCTTTTCTGATCACAAATATGCAAGTTCATCTGTCACGGGCCCTGCTCCCAGCCTGCTGCTGTCATGCCTATGCCTCCACCATTGTGAACTGATCCTCTATCCATGAGCCCTCGGTACATCATCTCTTCCCCCATAAGTAAGTTTGCTTCAGTTGGTTCTCTGTCACAGTGACCTACCACCTATTATAACATCATCCAAGGTATGAATGCACAGCCCTTGCAGTTGACAGAGCTCACACGTTAATAGGAAGGAGAGACACTTAGATAATCAGTTGCACAAGCTGGTTGTCCTGGTGAGCACAGGTGCGATCTTCAGAGATGGGATTCACTCCTTCCCCTGTAGATTAGAGGCTTTGTTCCACATTTTCAGGATACAGCGCTTGGGGATATCAACAAGGTCAAGTTGACAATACAGCTGTTTTAGCAAAGCATGAGAAATAATAAAAAGATTCCTCCAGAGAGTTTAAACTTGAGTCTTAAAAATATCCAGGAAAATGACCAGGTTGCATCATATATCTAAATAAAAATTTTACCAGAAGCCCAGGAAATATTTCTGAGGTTCAGAATTCACGCTGCACACCTAAAAGCAAACTTTTGTCAAATGAAGAACTCTCTTATAAAGCAATTCTTAACATTATTTGGCATTCAGTTGACACATAGTAATTATCCTATTAATCCAAATTAAACCCTTATCTTAGGCTCTTCACCCAACAATGTGAACCTAACAATTACTTTGGAGGCTAAAAGGGAGGAGGATTTCAGAATGGTGCCTTGTTCTGAGAGCAGATGTCGTGTTTTTTGGCAGCAAGAAAGAAATATAATATTAATATATATATCAACTAAGATTCATGAATGTATCCAAGAAATCTGATAAATTATAGGTTTTTGAAAGTCTTCAAAGTTCGTATAGTGATCTCTGTGGAAAGTATAAAATGACAAGCAAGCTCAATTGTAGGGCACATCAGATTTTTCTGCCATCATATTCCAGAGACTTCTCTTAAGTAACTGAAGAACCTTATAAAAGAAGGGTCCCCAATATTTTTGGCATCAAGGCCTGCTTTTATGAAAGACAACTTTTCCAGGGACTGGGTGGGGAGTGGTGGAATGATTCAAGCACATTAAATTTAGTGTATAAATACAGATGAAGCTTCACTGACTCACTCATTGCTCCTTCAGATACCTGTCTAGAGCTCAGGGATTGGAGACCCTTGATATAAAAGACTTTTACTTTACTACATGATCCACTGGCATAGATCCAAAAAGCAACAGTAATGAGATCCGACTGCCACTGAGGAGTCCTTTGTGGGTGCTTTGTGATAATATGCTGGAGGGACTGGAAAGACACTGATTCTTGAATCTCACATTGGGAGATTCTGTTCAGTAGGTGTGGAGCATGGGTCTGAGATCATTGGTCTTACAAACCTCTCCAGTTGATTCTGAGAGCAAAGAGTAGAAAATTAGTGCCAAATACAAATATCACCTGGTAGGAAGAATTATCTAGACTATTAGATAAACATGCAGATTTCCAGGTCACACCCCAGACTCACTTTATCTGAAACGCTTGAGTTCTAGACCTAGGTGTGCTGGTCTAACTGCAGACAGAGCAGCGCCAGCTTCTGCCTAGTGTGAACTTATGTATTAATGCCTTAGATCTGTAAATTTATCCTCTAACAGTATCATTCAGTTCAGCACTGGGGATAGCTCTGAGAATTAATTCACCACTTTTACCTGCTAGCCCTATGACTCTAGCCAAGTTCTGTAACGAAGAAAAGTCTCAGGTGACATATTGGTGAATAAAACCACAGGTTATTATGAGGATTAAAAAGTAGCAAGTTTAAAATCTCTAGTAATTATCTGGCACATTGTGAGCACTGAATATTCATTTCTCCCTTCCTGTCTTTATTGATCTATTAATATGAATATAAATCCACAGATTTGAGTATGTCTGAAATAGAACAGTTTGATCAAGGAATTATGATAAAAAATTGTAGTCACTTTCTGCTTTTGCTAAAAAAAAGAGAAATGAAAAAGGCTGGTAACTACAATTTCGTACGAGTTTGAAATGAAACTAGTATACTCATACATTGCTACAGGCATCTATTGATAATCTCTTTTGAGAATCTGATGTGCTTTTAAAATTATAAAAATGCTCAGATTTTTTGACTTAACCATTTCCCTCCTGGGAAATTTCCTAAGAAAATTGCCCCCAAAGATGGAAATATTTTTGAAATATTCTGTTTAGCATTATTCAAAGGAATGGAGAATTTTAAAATAGTTTCAAGTTTCAACAAAATATTTAAGACAAGGGTTCTCCATTTAGGTGTAATATTGTTGCTATGGTCTGATTGTGTCCTTGAGGCTCATGCATTAGAAATGTAACAACACCCCCCCCCACACCCACACACCCACAACAATGTTGAGACTTAGGTCCTTTACCAGGGGATTAGGTCATGAAGGCTCTGTTTCATGAATGGATTAATGCTGTTATCGTAAGTGAGTGAATTAGGGCAGGAATAGGTTCATGATAAACAGATGAGTTAGGCCTGCCTCTCTCTCTCTGTCTCAATCTCAATCTCTCTATCTCTCTCTCTCTCACTTTTCTCTTTCTCTCTTTCTCATACTTGGCTTTCCTTTCTGCCTTCTGCCCTGGAATGACAAAGCAAGAAAGTTCTCACTGGATGTAGGCCCCCAACTTAGACTTTCCAGCCATCAAAGCTTTAAAAAAGTGAATTTATTATTTTTTTATAAATTAATCTATGGCTTTCTCTTACAGCGGCACAAAATAGAATAGGAGGATTATAAAACCACTGAATATAACAGTTAAGATTACACAGTAATGGGAAAAGTATCCATACTATGGTGTGAGAAAAGCAAAGGATAAAATTCTCTCTAGATGATGATTACAAGTTTAAAATATTTATGTATAGATAAGAGGGAAAATGAGTGATTAAGTTGCTATGAGGCTGAAATGTTGTGATTTCTTCTTTTTATTTAATACTGCTATTATTTTTATAATGATGCCTTATGTTCCATAAATGCTTTAAAATATTGCCGATCCTTTCTATCATTTAGAAGAAAAAGAGAGCTCATAGGCATTGTTACATCCACAGAGTGTGCTGATATAAAGCCACATTGAATGTCTCAGACAATTACAGAAGAACCTAACAAGTATTATAGGACTACCCTGATTAGTCACCAGGCCCTGTGTGGAAGATGATCAGGATTCCTTAACAGGAAACCCAAAAAATGATCACCCCACAATGGGCAAGTCAAGCTGAAGATGGGAAATAAGTTAATCCCAGAAATGATGTACAAATATGGAAGGGAAATCTGGGTGGTATGGCATACACCTGTAATCCCTGTGACTTGGGAAGATGAGAAAGGAGGGTCAAAATTTGAGGCTAAAGGCAGTGACTAAGGGGTACAACTAAGTGTTATAGCACTTGCCTAGAATGTGAGAGGCCCTGGGTTCAACCCTTGAGTACTGAAAAAGGAAATTATATATACTGTATAATGGGAAGGGAAATTATATATATTGTATAATGGGAAGGGAGTATTGGCCCACAAGACAGCAACACCTGGAGGAGGTCAGAAGTGTGGACCTTTTTACAGCAGTGTTATGTCATGAGTTATGGAAACATTCATTTCGCTCAATGAATCAGGAGTGGAAGCTGTAGAAGTGCATTTTCATACATAGCTTAAGAAACCTCTGAATCAAGAGCTGAGCCGGGTCCTCACAGGATGCACTGCAGAAGGGATTGTTCTCTTTTCCTATCCCGTTCTCTCCTCCCTGTCCCTCAATGCCCTACGGCTATGCTTGGTTCCATGGGTAGAGTTTTGACACTCAGGTGCTATATTCATTTGCTAGGGCTATAGGATTTAGCTCAGTTGGTAGAGCGCTGCTCTGCAGTCTCTGAGGTCCTGAGTTCAATTCCCAGCACCCCAAAATGGGAGAATGATGTGGCAACCCACTCTCAAGGCAATCCTGAAACAGTCAGCCATTGAAAACCCTGTGAGGGTTGCTATGAGTTGGATACTGACTTGACGGCACCTAACAACAGCAAGGGCTATAGTAACAAAGCATCGCAGACTGTGTGGTTTAAACAGCACAAATTTATTTCCTCACATTTCTGGAGGCCAGAAATCTAAGATCAAGATTTCAACAGAGTTGATTTTGGCCTCTCTGCTTAGCTTGTAGTTGACTGTCTTCTAACACACATCCTCACATGATCTTCCCTGTGTAACTGTGTCCAAATTTCCTCTTTTTGTAAGGGCATCAATCAGATTGGGTTAGAGACTATACTAATGGCCTCATGTTTCCTGAATCACCTATTTATAGACCTGATCCGTATATACAGTCACTTTCTGAGTTACCAGAGGCTATGACTTCAACATATGAGTTTTGGGAGTGAAAAACAATTCAGCCAACCGTTGTTGCCATGCTTAATTTGGAAAACGAAGATACTCCCTTGCAAAACCAGGTGATACAGAGAGACATAGGCAGAGAGATTTCTGTGGAAAGCATCTTGGCAATGGCCTGTCCTAACTCCTTGTTTTACAAAATAACAGGAGACTTGAGTGGAGTAGTGTATCTGGTTCCTCTATGCCAGATATCGCCATCTTGAAATAGAACATCTGTCTTGACCTAGGAGACCTTGGCCTATGTCATGGCAATGAAATAAGCAGAACTATGTTTGCCACACTGTGGGGGTTTGTGTGTTGCTGCGATGCTGAAAGCTATGCTACTGATATGATGGATACCAACAGGGTCACCCATGGTGGACAGGTTTCAGCTGAGCTTCCAGACTAAGACAGACTAGGGAGTAGGCACTGGCGAACCACTCCTGAAACAATTAGCCATTGAAAACCCTATGGATGGCAAAGAAACACTGTCAGATATAGTGCCAGAAAATGAGCTCCCCCAGGTTGGAAGGCACTCAAACACAGTGTCTACAACAATGGGCTTAAACATAAATAAGATCATGTGCCTAGCAGGGAATCAGGAAGTGTTTAGATCTGCTGTACCTAGGGTCATCATGAGTTGGACTCGACTTGTAGGCACCTAACAACAACAACATATAACAGATGGCCAGGCCTATCGTAATGGGAAGGGGGCTATTAACTTGCCCTCTTAGAAGGAGGAAGAAGGAGGCTCATAGCACTCTCACCCTCACAAGACCTCCATGAGGCCCTCATGAGACCTTCTCCTGACATGTCAATCATCACCCCGCCTGCCCCAGGTGCCTGTGATGCTAAGTTATACAAGAGTACACAGTTGACTGGGGGTAGGACTCTTTGGTAGGGCAGCTGTTGGAGTCACCCATGATTCTGTCAATAAACCCAGTAAATTCATTAGTTCCCCAGGTTGAGTCCTTTGGCCTGCCTGTGCCCTCTCTGCCTCGGTGAACAGATGTTCCTTTATATCTCCCTGGGGAAAGTGGTTCACACAACAGGTAGATTCAGGGAGCTTCCTAGGAATACAGCAGACAAGTTCATTGCCCATCTTTTGAATCTCCTTTTTTGACACACTATGCCAGTCATCACTTTTTTATTTCTTCCTTCTCATCCTTGTTCTTTCCTTCATTTCCTGGAAGAGCCCCAGCTAATCATACCCCAAACTTGGATCCCTATAGCTGTTGACTCAACATGGAGGAATGAAGGGTCAGAGACCACAAGAGTCCCTCTTCCCCCTCCTTAAGTGTGGTTCTGTTGAATACTTTTGCAGGAGAAGGATGCACGGGCTCTACTGTATCCCCACTGAGGCCTTTCCTCTGCAGGTCCCTGGCATAAGGAGGGGTGGTTCTCACCACCTAGAAAGAAGAAATCCAGGATAAAGTAATTCCTGGTCCAGCAAGGTCTTTCTCTCTGTGTGCTTTCTCCTCGTTCTAGCCCCTTCCTCTCATTCACTCAGTCTAGCACTCCAGCCCCCTTGGCCATGCCATGCATCCTTGTTCTGTCTGAGGGCATCGAGGGCCCTCTCATCTGTCTGTGATGCTCTTCCTTCCGATGTCCACATGGCATCTTTCTTCATGTTCTCTTGCTAAAGCCTACCTTGACCAAGTCTAACCCCTCTTACTATCTATACATCTGTTCTATAGAAATTGCCACATTCTAATATATTCCATAATTTATTTACTTATTAGGTTTTTGTTTACTGCCTGTTAACCTCCACTAAAATACAAACAAGTCAGTGCTTTTTTTTCTTTTTTTCTTTTTTCAGTACTGGGGATTGAACCCAGGGCCTCATGCATGCTAGATAAGTGCTGTGCCACTGAGCTCTACCCTCAGCCCCTTTTTCATTTTTTTATTTTGAAACAGGGTCTCACTAAGTTGCACAGGCTGCCTTTGACTTTGAACCTGAGATTCTCCTGCCTCAGCCTCCAAATCACAAGGATTACAGACATGAGTAGTGTTTTGACACTCAGGTGCTATATTCATTTGCTAGGACTGTAATAACACCACAGTACAACACCCCATTCGGTATGGGTTTTGTGGAGATCAGATTTCCAGAACTAAACAGGCATTCAAGACATAGCTGTTGAATGAATGAATGAGTGAATGAATGTCTACCACGCTGTAGTATGGGACAACTGAGCACTCTTTGTCATAGTCAATTTCTGCTTTTCCAAGAAAGGAGATGATTGAGATACAGGCATTGTTGGAAGAGGGATGGCAGAAGGGAGAGAGAGAGAGAGAGCGAGAGAGAGAGAGAGAAGAGGTATTTATTATTCTGTGTACTGGATTGGTTTGGAGAAGCATAAATATTTCAACTTCAATTATATAATAATGATATAAGTGTCTTTACTTTTACTGAAAATGTATTTGACTCCAGCCAATTCAATATGTTTTATCACACAAATCCATTTTAAAGATCCAAAAAAATCAAGTTCAAAAAGAAAAAAAAAATGTCACTGGCTTGGGTCACACAGAAAGTAAGAGGAACTAAATTAGCAATCAAATTCCAATCAATCCAGGTCCCCTGTTCTGCTTCTTTCAGTGCACCATCATTACAGTCCTTCATTTAGCAGCACACCAGGGTGCCATCTCTCTCTCTCTGCCAGGAGGAGACACAACATTTTGAGTGAGAGAAAATTAGTTCTTTAAAGATGCTGGGTGTGTAAGGATCTGATCTCAGCTCTAAGGCTCCTTGAATATGAAATAAACCCTGCCTCTCACCTCATAGATCCTCATTTTAGTCACAATACACGTGGGTATTAATCAAATTGAGGGTATGTCTACCTGCATTTGAGAGTAATAAGTGTTAAATTGGGCTGGGATTTAGCTCAGTTGGTAGAGCACCACTCTGCAGTCTCTGAGGTCCCAGGTTTGATTCCCAACACTGCAAAAATGGGAGAAGGACATGACAATCCACTCCCAAGGTGATCCTGAAACAATCAGCCATTGAAAACCCCTCAAGGGTTGCTATGAGTCAGACATAACTCAACAGCACCTAACAACAACAACAACAACAACAAGTGTTAAATACTGTCTTATATGATGGAATTTTATAAACTGAAGACAATCCCAAAATTACCTTTATAATAATATCATTCTGACTTTGGTGTTTCTCTATGTTGTTTCTTAATTGGAATAAAAATGGGCAAAATTACAGTTAGCTGGCCCAGAGTTGCCAGATACACCAAGAAAATGAGTTGCCTAGGTGCACCCCATTTGTCATATGGGGCTGCTCAGCCAGGAAACCGCTCAACATAGGATCTTCATGGCAGCTGGGTGTAGTGGCACATGTCTGTGATTCCAGGACAGGAGAGGCTGAGGCAAGAGGATCGCAAGTTTGAGGCCAGAGGCAGGCTGTGTAACTTAGCAAGACCCTGGCTTAAACATAAAAAATAAAAAGTGGGCTAAGGGTAGGCAGAGTGTTTGCAAAATATGTGGAAGGCCCTGGGTTCAACCCCTAAGGACTAAAAGAAAAGGTTGCTGCATGGATGACAGAGCTGGGACTGGTTTGCTCTTTAGTCATGAATGGCTGCCACAAGTGTGAACGACAGTGTGGTAAATCTTTTTTTTCCCCTAATGTAGAATTTGATGTATACTTTCAGTTCCCATTTTGACAGGCACAAATGTTTAATCTAAATAGATCTGGGGTTGTCTTAGTAGGCTGAGTCATGTCTTACAGTGAGGGAGAAGTTTCCAGATGCCATACTTTGCAGGAATGAGATGAAATAAGGCTTCTCACATCAGTTTTCACAGATCATTGCTGAACATTTTGAAAGTGGGCAGCAACGCCTCCTTTTTATCCCTGTCTCCCTCATCTGTGATGGCTAATTTTGTCAACTCAGCT
Organism: Pedetes capensis; assembly: GCA_007922755.1. NCBI lineage: Eukaryota > Metazoa > Chordata > Mammalia > Rodentia > Pedetidae > Pedetes > Pedetes capensis. The sequence continues at coordinate 26,661 of VMDO01011839.1, read as the reverse complement.
AGGCTAAAGGTTGCCCCACTGGCTGGCAAAATATCATTTCTGGGTGTGTCTTTGAGGGTGATTCTGGAAGTGATCAGCATTTGAATGATAGACTAAGAAAAGAAGACTCCCTTCCCCGCTCACCAATGTGGGAAGGCATCATCTAATCTCAAGGACCCAGTCAAACACAGGGTAGAAGAAGGGCAAATTTGGTCTCTGCTTAAGTCAATGCCCCATCTTCTCCTGCCCTGGAACATCAGACCTCCTGGCTCTCAGACTTACGAACTTGGAATGAGACACACACTCTCAGGTCCCCTAGATCTCGGACCATTGGATTGGGACTGAAACAATACCACTGGCTTTCCTGGGCCTCCAGCTTTTAGAAAACAGTTTGTGGAACTCCTTAGATGCTGTCATTACATGAGCTAATCCATCAGTTTGTAAAGAGAGAGAAAAGAATTTATGTATACACACACACACACACACACACACACACACACACACACACACACACACACACACACACAATATCTGGCTAATGCACCCCTTATGTTGTCATCATCTCTTTTTGAAACCTGAGAGAGAATCCTACAGCCCCTATGTACTCAGGGATACCAAGAGCTCTCCCTTCCCATTGTTGATGTTGTTGTTAGGTGCTATCCAGTTGGTATCTGACTCATAGCGACCCTACATACAACAGGCAAAACACTATTGTCAGTGCTTCTCTGCTGTTCATAGGGTTTTCAATGGTTGATTGTTTTTTGGGAGTGGGTTGCTGGTCCGTCTCCCAAGCCTGCCTCACCTGGTGTTCCCAGGCAGTCTCCCATCCAAGTACTAACCAGGCCTGATCCTGCTTAGCTTCAGAGATCTGACGGGATCTGATGCCACAGGGCTACAGCTGTAGGACCCTTCCCATTAGGAGCTCAGAAATTTGAAGCAACCCTGGAGGAAAAGCCCAGGTCTTCTCTCTCAAACCTGTGGAGTGCTGAGACTCAGTTTGGAGACCAAGATATGAGTGTATCAGCCAGGGTTCTCTAGAGAAACAAACCCAATAGAAAAACTATTTATTATATAAGGGGGTTTGTTTGATCAGCTTACACAATGAGGCAGGGTGGCTCCACCGCTTCCCCTGTAGAGAGACTGGTAACTGCTCAGTCCAAAAGCTGGAAAGCTGAAAGGTCTCCAATGCTGAGATCTGGAAGCACCTGGAAAGTCTGGTGTTGGATCCACGTGGAAGCTGAGGAAATTGTTGTCACTTGTCTGCAGGCAGTGGCAGTTTGAGAGAGAAGGCAGCTCTTTTTATTTTATTTTTTTAATTAATTAATTTATTTATTTATTTTTTGCGGTACTGGGGATTGAACCCAGGGCCTTGCGCTTGCATGCTCTGTAAGTGCTGGACCACTGAGCTGCACCCTCAGCCCATTTCTTTACTTTTTGAGACAGGGTCTCCCTAAATTACACAGACTGCCTCTGATCTCGAACTTGCGATCCTCCTGCCTCCTCCTCCCAAGCTGCTGGGATTACAAGTGTGGACCACTGCGCCTGTCTCAAAAGCAGCTCTTTAAGTCTTTTAATCTGTTCCCCACCAGCGGTGGCTTCCTTTCTCCCCCTCACTTCCTCCTTGTAGGGCCTCACTCACTGGATGGCATCAGATCACCTTCAGATCAGGTCTCTGCCCCCTCTTACCACTGGACCTGTCAGTACTCTCTGGAAACACCTGCACAGAGAAGCACAGAGTTGAGCTTCATTAATGCAAGGAATCTCTTAAACTAGTCAAGTGGATGATGGAGGCTAACAATCCCCATGGGGTCCCTTAGCCACAACCCTAAATAAGCTACAATTTCCCCTTGGTCTCCTTATTGTTTCTTCTCTATAGAGGCCATAGATTTTTTTTTAGATAAAATATGGGTGCAAATATAGTTGACTCTGTATTTCTTCTTCTCAACCCACCGTGGATAGTCAAGGTTTATGCTCCCAATGCTTTGTAGTTCAGAAGTTTGAAGATCAAAGCTTATGTTCTACAAATCCCAAGGTCTAGCCCTTCAAAATGGATCTTGAACTCAAAAGTCTAAACTTGACTTCTTTATTTTCTGAATTCTGCTATTATAACCCTAACCTGAGGCAGTGGATGCTTCAGAGTCTATTTTAAAAGGAAAAGAGCCATGATTAAAAAAAAAATACCAGGAATGAAAGCATACAATCAAAATTACATTCTACTAGATGCCTTAACGAATGAGGAAACTAGATGATCAGTTCATCTAAAACTGTGAGACAGCCCTGCTCGTGTGAGCCTCTAGGCATGATCTCCATTGTCAAGGACACAGCAATGAGAGAATTCTGAGAATCTTCAGGGGAAATTATATACCCTCACGCTTCCTGGCTGGTTTGTGTCTGCTAAGGGCTGGAAGCTCTACTTTTTCTTTTCATCATTTTCTAAATAACCTCCTAGCTAGTATGTGACATAGGCTGGTGCTTCTCAAACTCTACCGTACCTGCAAGTCACCTGGGATGTGGTCAAAATGCAGATTCAGATTCAGCAGATGTGAGTGAAGCCTGAGATTCTGCATTTCCAGAGAGCACCCAGGGGCTGGCGAAGGTAGTGGTCCATCCGTGGACCAATCCTGGAAGGCAGGGAGGAGCGGGATTTCATCTGCAGCATCCCACTATGAACCTTACACCCTCAACATGCAGAATCCTTGTAACTTTAAAATGTTTATATTTTGCCAAAGCTTTTTTTCCATCTGTCTAGAAGAACCCAGATTAGCTGCTTGTTGATCTCTTGTTTTCTTCAGTGTGCAGATTAAGCTCTTCTGATCTCTTCTTTCAACTATCTCCTGCCCAGGATTTTTGATACAATTATCATAATATATCACACAGTACACTACTTTTAGAATCTTTTTTCCATTCTACACCATATTATGAGCTCATTAAATAAGGCACTACTTGTCTCCTTGCTCATAACCTCATATAGTGGACAGTTTACATCACGTCATAGTAGTGAATGAATGAATGAATAAATAAAGTGAATTAAGTGAATTATGTGAATGAAAGAATTAAACCTAAGATTTGCCAGGGGCTCAAAATACTGACTACATGAACTATGTAGAGATATATGCATAGTGGAAAAAAATCTCCCAACCTCCTATCTTGATAGAAACAGATCAAGCAGTGTGTAGTTTGCAAAGCCTGTGGCAGAAGAGGGGCCAAAGACCATGAGATTTTGTTCTGTCACTAATGAGATGAATTAATCTCTATAAAGCAATTTACCCTGTACCTCCAGCACTCTGGGGGGCACACAGAAGGAGGTGAAGATGAAGACTTTCTCTGCTTCCCAGGGCTCCAGGGGGAACCTCACCACACAGTGCAGATCACAAGGGGAGGCCCATGGTGATTATTACCTTTTGAAGATGGTGGATTCGTTTTTACAGAAGCCAATTCCAGGTTTGTCCCCATTAATCCCCAGCTTGATGAGATCGGCGGGGTGTACTGCTAATGGTTTCTGGTTGCTTTCGGGCTGATGTGAAATGCATGTGATAATTAGCTAACTAAATTAGCTCTGTTCTCATTATTTTTTATATAGAACGATTTTGTGGGGATGGCTTTTTACGATGATTTCTGGTCTCATTTCTCATTATCACCATTGGAAAAAAGAAGCCAACTATTTTTCTCCCCCTCCTGGGGTATTTGTCCCAGTCGCCTCTCTTGGGACCTTCTAAACCTACTTGTGTGTGACCTGTTACATACACGAAACCTGAGAATCCTGGGGGTAACTCCCTCCTGTCTTCTCTTTTGGATCTTGGCCTCTCATTGCAGCTGGATTTCGTCCTGAATATTCACATATCAGGAGAGATTTTCCCTATGGCTCTCAGTGCACAGAGAAGTACATAAGATTAACTCACAGCCCTGCCATTACAAGCATGGGGATGTTCCAACCAGCCATGCTAACATCCCAGATGTATGACACAGGCCACTCTCTGGGACTTGCCATCTGTTCTAAGCCTCAGCCACCTGGTGATTATGCAGAAAAAGCAACATGCAGCTTTCTGTCCTGGCATGGCCATTAGGTTTTAGGACCTTACAAGTTCCTGCATGGATTCCCTGCTCTGTAGAGTTCCTGGTAGGATTTTTTTTTATAGTACTTTGTGCTGAATTGTTTTAAATTAGTTGAATTCACACCCCCTTTCGTAGCAGGTTCTTATTTTTGAACAAATCAATACTACAAGGCTCATAGGAAATTATAATTTTAATTGCCCTTATATAAGAAAATTCCAATGTAAGGTTTTGAAATAGATTGCCCGACATTTTCTGGGACTCAGCTACTTTATCAGCAAAATAAGATGCTCTCTAGGGTTCATTTACCTAAAATGTAATATAATGGATGTTGGTATATGATATTCCGAGATTCAATTCTCATAAGAACTGGATTACTATGATGTGGCTTTTTTAAAAGATGGACATAGACGCTTTGATATTCTTCCTGATGACAGATGTCCTCCATTAATTTCCTTTCCTTTTTCTGGGCTGGCCTAAGCTAACTGCTTTACCAAGAAAAGTGACATTCTGAGAATTCTGAAGGCAGAACATAAGATACATTGGTAACCCAGGTCGCCTGGATGGTTCACTGCAGAGTCCGGAGGATGCAAAATACCACATAGACTCTGACCACCCTAATACTGGCACGTTGTGAGGAAGCCCAGGCTCAGCATGTAGAAAGGAGGCACCAGACATGTGTATAAGGATGCCATTTTGGATGGTCAGCTCTGTGGAACTTACATATGACTTCAGCCCCAGCTATGCATAAGAAAACCCATGCAAGCACCATTTAGCTAAGCCCAGTCCACCCACAAAGCCATAAGAAATCTAGTAAAGTATTATTTTTAGGCCACTGAGTTTCAGGTTCTTTAAGCAGTAATAGCTAGAATATATGAACAAATAGCTCAGTGTCCTCATCTATAAACAGAGATACTCTTGTGAATGTCTACAGACATACCACCCTGGTGTCTGATCTCATCAGATCTCAGAAGCTAAGCAGAGTTGGGCCTGCTTAGTACTTGGATGAGAGACTGCATGGAAAATACTGGGTGCTATAGGCTTGGGAGAAGGACTTGAAATCTCACTCCTGAAACAATCAGCCATTTAGAACCCTATGAATAGAGGAGAAGCACTGACAATAGTGTTGGACATGACAGAATGTCGGGTAGTGTTTTATTCTGTTATACATGGGGTCGCTATGAGTCACACTCCAATCAAAGGCACCTAACCACAACAACACCAGCATCTTTTGTGAATATTGGGGAGATTTAAGTATAAATAGATTAAACCCCTTAGCAAATTCCCTGCAAGAAGAGATCTTTAAAAATTCTCGCCTCTCCTTTCTATACAGTTCTAGAAATCTGTTATTGAGAGTCAATTAGATCTGTATTTGATTTCCAAAATCACCTATCTGAAACATCATCAGGAAAAGGAGACACTTAAAATCATCTATTTATTTTATTAGTTATCACTTTCAGTAACAGCTAGACCTTACCCATGCAAAAATACCCAAGAAAGCATTTTCTGGATAGTTAAGTTTTACAGAGTTCAGTGTATATTTTGTAACTTTCAAGCTCATCTTAAAAACTCCTAATTTAGATGTAAATCTTGTTAACATCTATTATATTTTTTCAAGCTATTGGGGTATAATATACCGAGCATGAGATAGATGTTTACTGATCATTCTGCCACCATTACAAGCACTACTTATTGTTTCTCATTTCTCAGAGTTATTATAGAAGAGTTTTCCATATGATGCAGATATCTGGTCACTATAGTTTCTTTTGTTATAATTTAATGCATCAGAGACTCCACCCATATCTTTCTGATAATAGGTCAACTGTCACCTCTTAGAGCTGACAGTATAATTGTTTCTGGATACTTTTATGTAACTACCCAGGGCACTGGCCACACTGTAGCTGTCGGCCTTTAGGTCAGATGCTCATCTGTGGTCCTGATAGCTGTGACAAGTTTTGGTGACACCACATAAAACAATCCTACATAGTTAGATAAATAGACATAGCAAGATAGCCACTTGAATGCCTTGGGAGGTACTTTATAATATCTAGCCCACCTAAGGGTTAGTGGAAGTCCACCTAATATCCAGCAAGCTGTAGGTATATCCACTGATCTAGGTCTTTAAGTCCCCAGCCTGTGGGACTTCGTTTTTTGATTTGCTATTTGCTTCTTCTGATGGAATAAGGGCTCTTTCTGGAGCCTCAACCCATTTGCTTGGGGTCTTGACAGTTTCTCAGTAGTATGCATGTTCCATAGAGAAGAAACAGAGCACGGGGAGCCTGAGAGAATTCCTGAAAGCCACAGTGAGGAAGAAGGGGAGACAGGCTGCAAACCCCAGCAGGCTAGTGACAGAGCTTGTTCCTCTAGCCACTGCACAGAGCCCCTCAGTGCTGCCCCTCAGCCTGGCCTCGCCAGCCTCTCTTCTACTCTTCAGCTCAGTGGTAACCCCTGGAACATGCCAGGGCCTGACAGTTTGCCCTCACATTACCTACACACCACCTTGCAGGTGTCTTCAGAACATTGTCAACATATAAGGGAAGCAGTGAAGTCTTATTGAAGAGATTAGCCACTCTGACCCCCACAATGGAATTGACATTTCTCCTCTCCAAAGGTGAAGATAGATAAGATTTTACATGCTTGTGTTTTTAAAGAATTGCAATTTTGGAAACATACCTCAAAAATTCTACATTGCTTAACTAATTTTTTCCGATGCTACCCTTAACAACCCTACTTTTAATTCCTGGTGGTAAATAGTGTGATTATTTGTGAGAATTACCTGGAAACACACAGTTTCTTCATCTCATCCATAAAGCCTGCTCATCTTTCACTTTCCTTAAACCTAAGTGGAAATGACTTCATAAATGAGCAAATTCCACAAATGTCTTTCAGATCGATTGCTTTTTATACTTCTGCTTATTTTTTCTTCATCTATGTTTTGGCAACAACTCTTTGCCAAGGTCTTAACTAACATTAGTTCTTCAAATGTCTATGGTCCTTCTTCTTAACAGAAGATTTGAAATTCTTCTTGCCATTTTATCATGAGGCACAGTGTATCCTTCACTTCAGTAATGGGCAGGCCAATGAGACTGCATTTCTAATTCTCATTCCTTGAGGCTGGGTGCCTTACCTTCTCAGGGAATTCAAATGGATCTCCTGGGGAATTCAGTTTAGTGTTTGGTTGTCCATATGGCAGTCTTAAAACCCCTGATCCAGTAACTTTAATATACAAATAAACATAGGAAGGTCAAAATGTAATGGTCTTGATGCCAGTTTAGAGCTAAAGATTTTAATTTCGTTGGTTTTTATCCCTTGTGATTTCCTAAAATGTAACAAGAAATAGGATGACTGTTGGTTCTGAGCTTCAAAAACTCTAATTAAGATAGTTATAAAAAAATTGTCCTTGTAACAATGAATTCTATCTGGAAACTACTGAAGAGTTCACACAGAAAAGGGGAGTGGAGATAAAGCAATGTTTATTTCTTCCCTCACAGCTCCATTACCCAGAGAAAAACAATAAATAACAACTATGATGAGAAACAAGTAGTTGGAGAGAGAAAAAACTATAATATATATAATATATATTTATATATTAAATATATATTATTATATATTAAATATATTTAAATATATATGTAAATATATGTATATATAAATATGATGTATGTATATGTATAAACATATATGTATATGTATAAATATGTATATGTATATATTATATATATTTAAATATATTTACAAAAGTTTTAAATATATTTAAAAATTTAAAAATTTAAATTTAAGTTTTAAATTTTAAAAGCATGTTTAAAAAATTTAAGCCGGGCATGGTGGCACAAGCCTGTAATCCCAGCAGATCGGGAGATGGAGGTGGGAGGATCGCAAGTTTGAGACCAGAGGCAGTCTGCATAACTTAGCAAGACCCTGTCTCAAAAAGTAAAAACAATGGGCTGGGGGTGCAACTCAATGGTCCAGAACTTGCAAAGCATGCAGAAGTGAGGCTCTGGGTTCAACCTCCATTACATCAAAAAAAAAAATAAATAATATAAATAAATTAAACATATTTAAAATTTTTATTTTAAATATATTTATATTTAAATATGTTTAAATCTTCTAAATATATATATATACACATATGTATGTATGTGTCTGTATATATATATATGTATATATATATGTATATATATATGTATGTATATATATATATATATATATATATATATATATATATATATATATATATTTAAATTCTTGACTCTAAAAATAAGAGACACAATTCAGGATGTGGCAAATAAAGTTGCTTTATAGAAAGTGAAGACAGGTGAAGATATTTCTCCTAGAACTTTTAAGTGGGAACAGACAGAAAAAAACATCCATTTTGAAGTAGCTAAAGTTAGGATTCTATGGGAGAAGGACCTGGCAATCCACTCTTGAGGCAATCCCAAAACAATCAGCCATTGAAAACCACATGAAAGTGGCTATGAGTTGGATACGACTCGATGGCACCTACCAACCAACTAACCAAAGTTAGGATTCCAGCACCTCTCATGTGTATACAGTCTGATGGACCAAAGTGTGAGCTGTTCATCTAAGGTGCTGCATCCAGTCCAAATGGGATTGTGGTTCTTGTCCACATGTCTATGTGTTTTCTATATTTTGAAGATGATTTTACTCAAAGTTAAAGCAAGCCACTTAAGGCTAGCCTTTATGTCCTAACTGACTCCATTCTAATCAACCACTGCCTTGGAATTAGGTCCAAAGAGGCTCTGAAGCAGGGCCTGATAATCTTTTCTCTGGCTCCTGTTACTTTCTCTTGTGTGATCAGGTACGTTCTCTCCATATTGTACCTTTCGACACCACTTCATTGACATCAGGCTGGTCTATAAGCCATGGCAAGGCAAATGCCACTCTGTGCCCTCCAGTGTGTCCTCTGATGTCATTGTGTGGTCTCGATCAGCTGGGTTAACTGGGGTGGCCAGGGTGAGAGGAATTCAGAATAATCCTCTCCCTCGGCCAGCCTTCCCACAAAGGTTCAGACCACACTTCCCTGAGTCCCCGGGGCTGATGAGAGACAGAGCTATGCAGGAACAGCATAGGAAGCCAGCATGGGAGCAGAAATGGTCCCAGGGGAGCATCAGGAGGCAGAGATCACACTGAACTTGCACCATGACAAACCACATCCAAACCACATCCATGCACGTGAAGAACCATGGGATTACATTCTAAGAAGGGAAAATTAGGGTTTATGGGACTATTTGCTGATAAGACATATATGGCTAGACAGAGCCTTGTTACCAGTTAATATTTCTGGGCTGGAATCAGCTGTGGGTAACTAAGAACAATGGAAAGTAAAACTGTGGATAAGAGAAGACAGTAAGAGGGTAAAGTTTTGTAACAGCCTCTTATCTTCAGGGGCCAATATTATTCTAATACCAATATAATCCTAATACAAAACCCTGACAAAAACCATCACAAAAAGCAAAAACAATAGATCAGTATTTCCTAGAAATATAGATGCAAAATTCTCAAAAGGATGCTAGCAAAATGCATCCAGAAACACATTGAAAGGATAACGCACTGTGACCAAGTGGGGTTTATCCTAGGATTACAAAGCTGGTTAAATATATGAAAACCAACATGTTAGTAAAATAAATAACAAAAAGACTACATGATCATCTCAGTACATGGTGAAAAATCATTTTATACAATTCAATCCCTTTTCAAGATAAAAGCAGTCCACAAACTAGCAACAGAAGGGAAATATTTCACTTCATGGTAAGAAACTGTGCTTTCCCTCTCAGACTGAGACAAAGCCAAGATGCCCCCTTTCATTACAATTCCACTTGGTGTTAGCCAGGGTAATTAAGCAAAATAAAAATAAATAAATAAAAGCCAGCCAGATTGGAAAGAAAAGTAAAAATATCACTATTTGCAATTGAGAGGATCTTACATGCATAAAATCCTTTAAAATCCACAGAAACATGATTGGAATAATAATAAGTGAGTTCAACAAAGTTACAGGATAAGCTAGTAAAATTCAATGTTTCTAAGCCCTGGTGTGATCATGCAAACCTCTAGTCCTAGCTACTTGGGACGCCAGGTAGCAGGACCATTTGTGCCCAGGAGTTTGAGTCCAGCCCGGGCAATATAGTGAGACCCTCAAAAAGAAGAATAAAATTTTTCATTTATGTATTTATCTTTTTATTATTTTTTAATTTTGAGAGACAGTATCTCAATAAGTTATCCCAGCTGAACTCTGACTTTCTATGCAGCCCAAGGTAGCCTTGAACTTGCCATCTTCCTGCCTCAGCCTCCTGAGTAGCTGGGATTATAGGCGTGTTCCTCCGTACCTGGCTAAAAACTATTATTGCTATATCTTAGCAATAAGCAACCTGAAAATGAAATTAAAAAGCAAGGTCAAGCCGGGTGCTGTGCTACACACTGGGAATCCCAGCAATTTGGGTGGTTGAAGCAGGAAGATTGTGAATCTGAGGGCAGAAAGGCCTATATAACTTAGCAAGATCATGTCTCAAAATAGAAAATGAAAAAGGGGCTGGACGTGTGGCTCAGTGTTAGAGCACTTGTCTAGCATGCATGAGCCTCTGGCTTCCAACTCCCAGTACTGAAAACAAACAAACCAAACAAACAAAAAGCAATTGCACTTACTTTTTCATTTCCACTGAAATTCAAATGAAAAATATTTAGGGACAGATGTAAGAAGTATAAGAATTATACATTGAAACTTGTAAGATGTCGTGAAAAAATTAAGGAGACCCAAGTGAATGGTGAAATTTAATATCTGCCATGGATCAGAAGGCTTAGTGTTGTGAGGATAGTAACAACACCCACATTAGCCCACAGATTCCATGTAATTCCTATCAACATCTTAGTGGCTTTTTTCCTCTAGCCTTGACAAGCTAAAAATAAACTTCATATGAAAATACAAGAGACTCTAAATAAACAACAACAACAACAAAAAAAGTCATTTCAAAGGAAGAGTAAAATGGAAGAATTTCAATTGTCAGTTTCAGAACTTACCACAATGACAAAATAATCACACTATAAAACAATCACACTGGACCAATGAAAGACCTGTAGATTTAAAAAGCAGAAATGAAAGTCTTAAATAAACTATTATATTTACTGTCAGTTGTCAACAAGGTGCCAAGATAATTAAATGAAGGGAAACAAAGTTCTTCCCAACAAATGATCCTGAAGAAACTAGCTACCCACATTTAAAAGACTGAAATCGGACCCCCTTCCTCATGCTGTGTTAGGTCTGAGCAGAGAGCGACCACACCATCACACTAGGCCATATGTCAAGTGAAAGGCTTTCATCATAAGCTCCTCAGTGAAGGCAGGTTGGTCATACTAAGAGGAGCAGCAGACACCTGCCAAGGAGGTGTTATTCTTATGGGGTCCTTTGGGTATGGGAGGGGATGGGCATAGGAAGATGTAGCTTCTGCAAAAGGGGAACTGGCTGATGCCATCTGCTGACTTCTGGCCTGAGACTTCTTGGCACCTGGTGGGTTTTTGCCTTGGGCACTGCTGCTGGAGATGGTTCTCTTTCTGAGGTGGGTGGGGCATCTAGTCACTCAAGATTGTTCCTCTTTCTGAAAGGAGTGGATCATCTCGTTGCTCAAGGTTGTTCCTCAGTTCTCTTAAGGGTTGTTTATCTGCAGGGTGACAGGCCATGGGGGTTGGCACTTTGCAGTTATTTTTCCCTCTCTTAGTCTATTTTTAAAAGAAGGAGAGGAAAAAAAAATAAAACATTGTTGCCTGAGGCAGGCTAGAAAGACAGGAAAATCCAAAGAATAGGGGAAGGGAAAAGAGCCGCCCCCCCGGATCTGGTTTAAGTCTCCCTGAGAGTCAAGGATTTCAACCCAACTACTAAGAGAAACTGCTGTGAGCACTGCCTGATAGAGACATTATTTTGAGAGAGATTTAAACGAAAATGATGAAGTAGCCATAAGCCATGCTTTGGGCCAAAATGGATGTGACCTTCTGATTGGAAAATCTCGCAAGGCAAGGGTCCACAGACGTGAGAGAGGGCTCTCTGACCTGGAGAGGAGCAAGTTTATTTTGGGTGCAAGTAAAGAGGGCAGAGGGCATGGGAAAGAAGCTGCCCAGGCCGCAGTATCAGAGGAGGGAGGGAGGGAGCTGCTGCTGTGAGAGCTGAGTGAGGCTTGGGATTTGATGCTGGCAGAGCCTCTGCCTTTACATTGTTGTTGTTAGGTGCTTTCAAGTCAAGTCCAACTCATAGCAACCCTCACAAGGTTTACAATGGCAGACTTTTTTGGTATTGCCTTGGGAGTGGATTGCCACATCCTTCTCCCATTTTTGCAGTGCTGGGAATTGAACTCAGGACCTCAGAGACTGCAGAGCAGTGCTGTACCAACTGAGCTAAATCCCAGCTCTTGCCTTTACATTAGCAGGAAAAATTTCCTAGGAGGAAAGGAGGGGAGGAAGAAGGAAAATAGAGAGGTTTGCCTTTCCGTAGTAGGCCATTAGGTGACCTCTCTTATTGCAGGACGTTGTGGCTCTGTGAGGCGAGGGGCCCTTTATTCCCCCACCTTCCACTTGGCTCTGACTTTCTCCTCTCTACTCCTGTGCTTCTCTGAGATCTCACAAACAAGATGATGGACCATGTTTGCAGTGAACATAGGCTTAGATAACTTCATTGTGACTAGCTGAGAAAGAATTCCTTTGACCATGTCCATCTATGCATCCGAATAATGGGGCAGCATGGAAACACAGGGAACATGTAGGGGACATTGGAAGGAAAGAAGTTTTCATCCCAGAATCTGGCCCAAGTCTCATTGGATGAAAATCAAGGACTCTGGCTGAACTACTAAGAGAACTGCTGTAAGTAACGGCATAGAGACATTATTTTGCAGACTATTGGAAATTTTAAAATAGCTGCACTTGGAGTTAAAATGCCTGTGAACTTTGAGTTTAACCTTGCTTTCCCCTCTGTAATTCTGTGCTTCTTTGAGAACCTCAGGAACAGGATGATGGGCCCAGTTTGCAGTTAGTGCATGCCCCAGGCAGCTCCCTTGTGACCCTGTTCTTATCTGTAAATTATACAGTGCACCTCTTGGACAACCCTATGGTTTCATATTGCTGAGCCTGCAGCCGTAGCTCTGTGGCATCCAATCCCATCAGATCTCAGAAGCTAAGCTGGGTCAGGCCTGGTTAGTACTTGGATGGGAGACTGCCTGGGAATACCAGGTGCTGTAGGCTTGGGAGACAGACCCAGAAACCCACTCCCAAAAATCAATCTTCCATTGAAAACCCTATGAACAGCAGTTGTTGTTGTTATTGTTAGGTGCCATTGAGTCGGTATCCGACTCATAGCGACCCTCATAGGGTTTTCAATGGCTGAGTGCTTCGGGATTGCCTTGGGAGTGGATTGCCAGGCCCTTCTCCCATTTTTGCGGTGCTGGGAATTGAACTTGGGGCCTCAGAGACTGCAGTGCAGTGCTCTACCCACTGAGCTAAATCCCAGCTATGAACAGCAGAGAAGCACTGAAAATAGTGTTTCGCCCGTAGGGTCGCTATGAGTCGGATACCAACTCAATGGCACCTAACAACAACAACATCATATTGCTAAAGAGGAATTTCTCCAATAGGAAGTATGCCAAAAAAGTTTCCACTTTAGAATCCAAATAATGGGATTTCTTCTTTCAGCCCCTTTTGATCTATGTTTCTGCCTTAATGACATTTCCCTTAGATGTGTATCTTGTAAAGCTGCCTCCCTGCTTCATCTGCATAAGGAGAGATTCTCTGTGGTAGAGGGAGTGGGTTGAATTTAATTGTGGGTTATATCTTTTAAGCAATGTAACCCCAGGTGTTTTTCAGGTGGAACTTGTGCGGCCATGTCATCTGGGGGCCCAGAGCTGGGCATGGAGCACTGACATCACAGGGGGTGTACTGTAGATCAAATTAATCTAGAGGCAACCACTCCAACCAACATGCTATTCTCTCTCTTGAGAATTCTGCATCCATGTCTTGGACACGTGCTATGGTTCTTTCTTAGGTTTCCCTTCCTCTCTCTGCACCCATGCTTCCCTCTGAAGTGTCTATGATCCCTTCCCTTATAAACTTTAGGCTGCTAACTTTCTAACTCGCTCATCCTAAAGTTCAGTTTTGCACCTGAACTAAGGACCCAGCATCTCCTGAGTGGAGGTTGGGAGAGAGTGGAATGATTCAGGTGCAGAAGCACTAGCCTGCAGCTCACTGGGGTGACAACAGTGCTCTCTCTCTCTGCATGTTTTTTTAATCTGTAAGCCTGAAGCTGTGTGAGAAAACCGAAAGTACTTCGAGAGACTCAGGAGTTGGGTAACATAAAAAATGTGTTGCTATAGCCAGGTCAGCCTATGGAAACAGGTCCTCTCAGGACAGACCCTAAACCCCAGTTCTCCTGGGGTTATATGGTTTACCCGATGGGGGTTGTCTGCTGAAACCACATGTGTACCGCCTGCATGATCATCTGCAGGTGGGTTAAGCTAGTTACCATGGAACTAGGCAGGTAACATCTACATGATACAAGAAATCAGGAAGTGGATTACAGGGTGGGGACCACATGCAGTAAACTGAGTTCAGCACTTGTAAGAAATCAGGAAGCAGATTACAGAGTGGAGAAAGGCAGATAAGAAGCAAGGAGATGGGAGGTGACCTATAGGATGGAATGTATAAATTTTAAACAAGGAACATTCAGTTCTAGTAATTCCATTTGAAGCAAACATTATGACATCTTAATTTTTGATCTAACTTTTTCTGCAACAAGCCTATGCAAGGTACCTCCTAGACCACCTTATAATCGCATCCTATTAAAGAGAAGTTCCTTAGATAGACAGTATACCAAAACATTTCTACTTGATCTTTTAAAGTCTCTAAACAGTGGAATGTCTTCTGATAGGCAGATTCGCTTAGGCTTTAGCAGGAAATGTGGAGAAAAAGGGATTGATAATGGCTCCTGCCTTTCTGCCATGACGAAGAAGAAGCCACTTGCATCTTTGAGGACATTGAAAGGACATTTTCCAATGGGTCCCTTACCCTATCCAAGTACTTGATCCACTTACAAAACAAAGATCCTAGGCCCACATCATACCAAGCACCCAGACCTGGGTGCCCAGGGCTGACATCATACTCAGCATAGTGAATCTCCGGTAACATTCCCATCAACCTATTTTGACACATGTTTCTATGACTCTGGCACTTCTCTCTCACCCTAAACCTAAAGCCACAAAAAATGAAATTCTTTAAAATAGAAAAGGTAAATAAGCTACTTTGTACTCTGCCTAATCCTGGAACTTAGTTGTAAATTATACCCTTTGAGAAGCATAACTTCAGAGATCATAAAATCATACATATAGCTATTGTTCAGATACTTAAATGTGTTTCTGCCTTTCTGGAGAGGCTCCATGTCTTAGAGGTATACTATGATTCTTTTCTTAAGCATCTCTATTTCCCTTCAAATGCCCATGCTTAAATCTTAAGCATGTACTGTCTCCTAGCTCTAATACTTACTAACTTTATTTTATCACCAGCAGTAAGAGATAATGCAGCCCAGCATTACTGCCTGCCCTGAGGAATTTCCCTGTTGTTGTTAATAAGTGCCATTGAGTTGGATCCAACTCATAGCACCTTAGGTACAACAGAGTGAAACACTCCCTGACACCATGTCATGCCAGGTACTATGTCAGTGTTTCTCTGCTTTTCATAGAGTTTTCAATGTTTTTTTGTTTTGGAATTGCTTTGGGAGTGGATCACCACATCCTTCTCCCATTTTTTTTTTTTTTTTTTTGTGGTGCTAGAGATTAAACCCAGGGCCTCAGAAAGTATAGAGCAACACACTACTAATTGAGCTACCCTTCAGCCCCCAGGGAATCTGTTAGAAATGCAGAAGCTCAGACTTTCACCAAGACATACTAGACAGGAAACACTGAGAAAAACCAGCAATCCATGGTTTAACAAGCGTTCCAGGAGAGTCTGTTACATACTTGCTCTACACTAGCCATTTTAATGTTTTCCACCAATTCTACTTTAATCACTTTGACAGTATGGAAACTCAGAAGCTGTGTACTCATAACATGACCTCAAAATCTTCTCACCAGGATGATTGGCTCAGACTGGGTCAACTGTCTCAAAGCTTTGACTTTTGATCTTGGTTGGAGAACAAGATACCTCTTTGACCCCTCAGAAGACAATAAGGAAAGGTGAAGTTTGGGTTGTTTCTGGTAGCCATGGTGCACCTGAAAAGAAGCCAACCTGAGGACAAGGCTTACTGAGAAGGGGTACAAAATAAAAGAACTGCAGAGACCTGGACCTGGGTTCCTTATACTACCATGCCTGAAGTCTGAATTGTTGCTAGAATTTCTAATTAAGCAATAGGATAAAGTCTCTTAATCCTTTAGCCAGAGAGATATGGACTGCCTTTTATTACCACCCCAAAGCATCCTAACTAATAGGATAAGGAGTCTAATTAGAAGGCTGTTACAGAACCCAAGAAATGTACAATGGTGACTTCTACCACAGCCAAGATGGAATTGGCAATGAAGACAAGCGAAAACTTTCTACAGATTTGGAAATAAGAAATTGCAGGGTTGAGTTTTGAGTTGGAAAGGGGAAGGATACCACTTTAAAACTCAGGAATAAAAATAAACTCCAGGTCGGCTGATTTTGGGGACATTTGCTACTGTTGCCCCTTGTCCAGCTTCCACATTTATCCTACCATCATGTGCACAGGGCTTGCCTTTTAAATATTTCTCTCTCTTCTTTTGTTTCCAATCCTGTCTTCATATCCTAATCTCACCCTTTAATCATTTCTGGCCTACAATTTTTTTTGCTGCCCATCTCAGATTGTCCCTATATTCCCTCTTCCATTCAAAATAAGCAAGCAGATAAAACCTTAATAATCTAAATTTAACAAAGGCTTGAAAATAATTGCGTTTCCATTAGCTCATTACTTTTTTAAAAAAAAGAACCTTTCTCTGTGGACAGAGTGATGAGTACTCAGGCACAAGAAAAAAGTGAGCTTGTCTTTGAGATTTTATAGACAAGAACATGTGTCAGTAACTTTCTTCTCTAAAGTGTCAGCCAGTAAATGTTTGCACCTTTGTGGAATATACAGTCTCTGTTGCTATAATCCAGCTCTGTCTATGCAGTATGAAAGCAGCCATAGGCAATATGTAAATGAATGAGCGTAGTTGTGTACCAATAAAACTTTATTTACAAAATGTGTCAAGCCAAATTTGGTTCATGGGCTATTATTTGCTGACTCCTGGTCTAGACAGATATCTAATGAGGAAATGACAATACAATATATTGAATACATTAGGGGATTATCATCAAAGTCAACTGAGTATTCATATGTTGTTTGAAGGTATCATTTGCAAATAATTAAATGTGTTCATATTTATTCTTTGTTGACCTTTCTCACAAGCATGCTGTAAGCTTAAGGTCAGAGACTTCTGGAACCATTGTCCTGTATAACTGATGGTAAAATCAAATTCACTAATCCTTTCTAAAGAAGTAGCCTACCTAATTTATCAGAAAGTATGAATCTATATGTTTTTGTAAGGTGCTGTTGAGTCGCATCTGACACATAGCGATCCTATGTACAACAGAATAAATAACTACCCAACACTGTGCCATGCACATGATCTTTTTATCTTTAAGCCCATTGCAGCAGCCGCTGTGTTTCTTCTCATTTTGAGTCATGCTCCGTCAGCAAAAGTAGGTCCCACGGGCTTTACTCCATTCCCATCACTAAGGTCAACTCTACTTTGAGGAGGCAACTCTCCCCTAGTTGGTCCTTCTCTGCTATTCATAGGATTTTTAATGGCTAATTGTTTTGAGAGTGGTTTGCCAGGTCCTTCTCCGTAGTCTGTCTGAGTCTGGAAGCTCAGCTGAAACTGTCCACTAAGGATGGACTTGTGGGTATCTGAAATACTGGTGGCATAGCTTTTAGCATCACAGCAACATGCAAGCCCCCACAGCATGACAAGCTTACACATGTGGGGGATGGAGGGAGATATATATATATATACATACATATATATATATATATATATATATATTATATACACACATGTGTGTGTATTAGAATGAAATGCTGTTACCTCTTGTTACATCCAAGGGGGGAAAAATTGGAGGCAATCATTATCACAATTCTGCTGAAGCTTTTCCCTCTGTTCTCCAATTTCCAGGACCCCAGGACCTCTCCATTGTCTTTGAGATGCCCAAATCTTACAATGAATTTAGAAAACTAGAAAGAATTAAAATCTTCACATGATTGAATCTTTGTATAAATAAGAAATGTGCCTTTCCCTTTTTTCAGTTCTTTTTATATGCCTCTCAGTAGAGTTTTATCATTTCCTTCCAACAGACATTGAACATTTCTTCAGTTTATTCCTAGATAGTTTATCTTTTTTGTTGCTCTTGTAAATGAGATCATTCCTGGATTTGATTTCCCAGCTTTACTATTTGTGTCTAGGAAGCTATTGATTTTTATATATTAATTTTAAAGGAGCCAATCTATACAATTTTGTTGTCATTAAAATAGCTTTTCAGTTGATTATCTTTCCAAGTATACAATCATACCATGTGAAAATAAAATTAAAATTTGCCTGCATTTTTAAAAATCTGATACTTTAACTTTTTTGTTACATTGATTCATTAATTTCCAAATAAGTAAAAATTGGCTTATTCTTGATTTTTAATGGTAACATTTCTTATATTTCATTTACTAATTGTGTTGTTCTTTGATTTCATGTGTCTGTATCATATTAAAAATTTAACGAACATTTGTATGTCAGTATTTCTCACTTATTGACTATCCAATATTTCTGATTTATTGGATTTTATTAGTGGAGTTACATAGATTCATATGTTTGTATATAAAATAAATCCATATATGTTGTTGTTGTTGTTAGGTGCCGTCAAGTCGGTATCCGACTCATAGGGACCCTCTGTACAATGGGAAACACAATTGTCAGTACTTCTCTGCTGTGCATAGGGTTTTCAATGGCAGACTGATTTTTGGGAGGGGGTTGCCAGGTCCTTCTCCCAAGCCTACAGCTTCTGGTGTTCCCAGGCGGTCTCCCATCCAGGTACTAACCAGGCCCGTCCCTGCTTAGCTTCCGAGATCTGATGGGATCGGATGCCACAGGGCTATGGCTGCAGGCAAATCCATATATACATAAATTTATTTGTCAAATAAGTGAAAAGTTTGGATTATTTAATGAAGGATACTAGTAGAATCTATTATCCATCAGAATAAAATCTATTTGAACTTCTATTTTATAGTATTTCCCCAAAGAATTTCCAGTGAAATAAACATTTCAAAGTAAAAAATACAATATTGGTAGTAAAATACATGAAACCAATGAAGTCAAATAGATAATGAAAATAGATTGTTAATAAAGTTTTTTCAATGCAAATAAGTTAGTGTATATAATATCCAAAGAAAATTTACAAACACACCAGAAAAATATATAGACGCCAATAGAAAAAATCTTAATGAGGTACAAACAATTCACAAAAGAATATATTCATAGAGTCAACAAACATTGTTGTTGTTGTTGTTAGGTGCTATCTAGTCGGTGTCCGACTCATAATGACCCTGCATACAACAGGTGAAACACCATTGTCAGTGCTTCTCTGCTGTTCATAGGGTTTTCAATGGCGGATTGACTTTTGGTAGTGGATTGCCTGGTCCTTCTCCCTCTACAAATATGAGAGATTAAATTCACTAGCTGAGAGAGAAATGCAATTTAAATTATAAGAACATATCTTTTTGCAAGTATCAGATTGATGGAATTTAAGAAAAGTAGCAGCCTTAACTATTATATGGGAGGCAGGTAAAGGGCTCTTGTGAGCAGAGGGAAAGCAAAGCTGGGCATGACAAGAGGAACTGAGACAATAAACTCCAGTGCATGAAGAGAAACTAGTGTGCAGGTCTTTCACCACCTGCAAGCTCAGTGCCCCTCCTGACCTGCAGGAGAAGCTGGCGCCAATCACCATGGAGCTGCATACTCACGTGCGTAGGAGTCCGAGAAACCAAAGCAGTAGGTGTGGGAGTGGGAGAAATAGTGTAGGTCCATGCACTAATCAGGTGGGCCAGTGGAATCCAAAAAGATGTGCAGGCTGCCAGTGTCTGGCTCCCAGTACAGACTTCCAGACATAACAAAGCAGCTGCGCCCTCACTTCTGTCTTCCAACTTTTGCAGTTTTCTCCTGTCTTCTGCTAATGAGAAGAACACAGCACAGGGAAGGGGATTCTGGGAAATGTAGTTCTAAGTAAGTTCTGAAGGGACAAAGCTCTATAAAAGCTCCCAGCCAAATTACTTCTCAAGCACTCTACTCAGTAACATGAAGCTACCTTGTCCAAGGTGTGATGCCTGGTCTCTGGGGACTCTGTCCACCATGGAGTATAAAGGCTTTCAGTTTTGGAAATAGTTAATAGGTTCCATATAAGTAAAGAATGTGATTGACGAAGTTTTCTTTTAAAGATCTGTTGAGGATTTTAAATTTTCTAATACACCGTCAGGGGCTGGGATTTAGCTCAGTGGGTAGAGCTCTGCGCTGCAGTCTCTGAGGCCCTGAGTTCAATTCCCAGCACGGCAAAAATGGGAGAAGGGCCTGGCAATCCACTCCCAAGGCAATCCCGAAGCACTCAGCCATTGAAAACCCTATGAGGGTCGCTATGAGTTGGATACCGACTTGACAGCACCTAACAACAACAACAACAACAACAATACACCGTCAAGGCTGGGGTTCAGATCTCTTGGTAGAGTGCCCCAATACACTCTCTGAGGCTCTGAGTCTGATCCTCAGCACCATAAAAACGGAAGAATGATGTGGCAATTCACTCCTGAAACAATGCCAAAATAGCCATTGAAAATCCTATGAGAGTCTGTATGAGAGTCGGACTCAACAGCACCTAACAACAACAACAATGCATGGTCAATGTTCATACATGTTCCCTAGGCCCTTGAAAGGAAGCTACCTCCCAGGTGTAAAGAGGGAAAGAATGTAGTATCTTTTGGATGAGTCTACCAAAGCTGACTGTAATCCCAGCACTCAGGAGACTGAGGCAGGAGGATCTACATGAGTTATAGGCCAGCCTGTTCTGCATAGTAAGACCCTGTTATGAAATAAATAAATTGCACTTAAAATTCTTTTTCTTTTCTCTCTTCAATTTTTCTGTTTTTTTTTTTTTTGTTTTTTTTGTTTTTTTGTTGTTGTTGTTGTTGTTATCATTTTGAGACAAGGTCTCACTCCGTAACCCAGGCAGGTCTCAAACTCACTATCCTTCTGACACAAGCATGTGCTACTATGCCCTGCTTTAAATCCTTTATATAACTTTTAAAATATATTCATTAGGCTAGTCATGGGATGAGAGGTAAAATAAACTCCACTAGTTGTCATGTTTCCATTTTCCAGGTCTTCCATTGGCTGCAATTCTTGGTTATATATTCTTGTCCTTTGGTGCATGAAGACAGAGGAACCCATGTGTCTCTATTCCTTATTTTTTATAAAAAGCTACTTTTGTGATTTAATTTTTGTCTTGGATTTAGTTTATTCTGGTATTAATATAGTGAACTCTGTTTTATTTTCTGTGTTTTCCTGGTGGGGGTTTTGTCTATCTTTTCATTTTCAAAACTTCTGAGCCAATTTCAGATATGGCTCCTAGATATATAGCCTGTACTTAAGTTTTATTTTTTGATATCATCTGAGTCTTTTTCTTTTAATAGGTTAGTTTATCCCACCGACATTTGTTGCTCTAACTGATACTTTTGCTGTGAATTCTGTCATTTATGATATTCCATTTGTTCCTAATGCTTCTTATAGTATCTGCCATATTCCATGGCTTGTGTTTTCTTTTGCTTTGTGTATAAAATTGAGGATTTAGTTTTGAAAGTCTGCAATGTTTATAGACTCCCCATATGTAACACAAATTTTTCTAAGTTACATTATGATTTTTAAATTGTCAAGAATAAAAACATTTACACTTTGATGTTAAAATTATCACCTTTGTTTAATCATAATTCTAAATGTAAATGGAATTAATATTTGTTATCTAGCCTTTCACCTCATAGCTTCTCCAATACAAATTTTTAGTCATTTGATTATTACAGTCCCCAGATCCTCTTTCCCTCCCCTCATAATTCTTTCATGTTTTCCATCTTCTATAGATTATGAACTAAGATTACAAGCATTAAAGTCCCTCTATGTGCTGATCTCTGCTTAAGATTTCCATTACATCTCCATCAATTACTTTCTTAAAGTCTATATTTCATTTGTGGAGCTGCTTAAAGTATACACAAGTATCATCCTGTTTTGCACTCCTGAATCTATACTCACAATGACAAACAAATAATTCTCCTTGCCTTGTTGTTGTTGTTAGGTGCCATCGAGATGAGTCCGACTCATAGCAACCCTATGTACAGCAGATTGAAACACTTCCTAATTCTGTGCCAGACACAAGATCTTATTTATGCTTAAGTCCACTGTTGCAGACACTGTGTCAATCCATCTGGTGGAGGGGTTTCCTCTTTTTTTTTTTTTTTTTTTTTTGTTGTTGTTGTTGATGTGCCACTTTCCCAAACATGTTGTCTTTCTCCAAGGATTGATCTCTCCTGACTACATGTCCAAAATATGTAAGACGCAGTCTGGCCATTCTTGCTTCCAAGGAGCACTCTTGTTGCACTTCTTCTAGGACAAATATGTTGGTTCTTTTGGCAGTCCATGGTATATTAGTTTTTGCTGATCTAAGTTCTTTGTAAACACTAAGAATCTATACTTCAAGTAAACTTTCATTACAGTGTAACATGCCAATAAAGACAGAGAGAGGGAGAGAGAGAGAGAGAAAGGAGAGAAAGAAAGAAAGAAAGAGGAGGAAGGAAAAACTACATTTGTAGTATTCTCATTGTAGATACTGAAATATTTAGAATATATGCACAAACACAAATATATATCAAAGAACATATGCTTTCTAGTGAAATTTTCTAACATATCATCAATTTGTAAGCATATTAAAAGTTATTTTAAATTCATGTTTAATGGTTTTGATATTTGTATCTGTGGATATGTTTTATTTTCTACTTCTTCTCTTTGTCCTTTTCCTTGGCATTCCATGTAATTTTTAAAAGAATGGCAGATGGTAGGTAACTATGCAAAATACCTTTATCTTCTGTGTATATAGTCTGTAGACAATGGTCTCTTAGTTCAGTGATTAAGTTATGTTACGATTTGTTGTTGGATTAGTAGTAGACCACCAATCTGGGTTGATGAAACTAGAGGCTGATTTTTAGGCTTTGTAGAGCATCATGTATGTTATGAGGACTCCACTAATCTTAGGGGTCACTACCTGAAATGACGAGGTATTTGCCAGGGTTCCTTCACTTTAAAGTATGCTGAACTTAATGGTTTTCTCTTCCCAACCACAAGGCTATTGATAACTCTGCTCTTCTTAGTCCCTTCGCACCTATTTGTATTTTAAAATATTAGCTTCCTTTATACTTTGAAGTATTGTAGATATACAAAATGGTACTCAGAGCAATTTAAAAAAAAAAACCTTTGCAACCATCACAAAATTTAAACAAAAATTAAAACATGTATCTAAAACTTCAGATCCTTCTCTCCAGTATATTCTCCTATGGGCCTTCCTCTTCCTGTGCCTCTAGTCCTTGCCAAAGATAACACTATCCTTATTTTACGTTCATTATCTTTTTGTATTTCAATTCTTTCCAAATATTTGTACCTCTAATTTTTTTAATGTTCAATAACATGGTAGACTAGAGCATTCATTTCCCAAAGAGATTTACAATGGTTTAATTATTTCTAAACTCTGATCGAAGACAGATAGCAAAGACAGCATGTTAATGTCCTGTTAATATATTTTTTTAATTCAATGTGGATTTCATGACAAAGATTTTATGGTTTGCTTCCTGAGTATATTATAAATGCTACAAAATTTAACAACTAAAGCGTCTATTTTCCAAATACCAATAGGAAGTAGATTTATTTTTTCAACCACAGCAAGGGGCTCCATGAAATATTGGTTTATTGATTGATTGATTGATTTGAAATGCTGAGGGGCCAAACTAGAACGTTTATTGTTTGTTTGAGTGTGGGTCTTGCTGTGTGCCAGGGATGATTTTCAACTCTAGCCCTTGAGGGATCCTTCCACCTCAGCTGTCCTGGGTCCCCCGAGGGTTGCAGATGCATGCCATTATGCATGTGTAGCTAAGAACTATGAACATGAAAAGCCCCACATTTTTTAAATTGCTGAACATCCTTTTGCACCAAGTGCTTTGGGTCTGCAACTGGACTCACAATGCTGCAACAACCTGAATCCAGCTGCTTCTACCTCGTCATCACATTTTTCCTCTGCTCGCTCCTCACCCAGTTGACATGTGTCCCACTACCCTCCTTGGGAGCCGTGACTTGGAGTGGAGGCTGATGTTCAGGCCATGTGGCTCCCAGCTCTGCTGGGTGCTCAGGGGCGTGGCCGGCTCTGGCGGAAGCCTGGGGTGCCCACGTTCCCCTGAAGTGACTAGCTGTCATGGCCTCCTTTCAGCAGGAGAACGTGAACAAACAAGGCAGGGCTGTGGCATTTCTCTGGCTCCTTAATCAGCACTCAGATGGGTGGCAAGAGGCCAAGCTGGGTGTGCTCCATCCTAGCCCACGGGAGCCAGGCCATAGGATGGTCCTGCTCACCTAGGTCTGCCTGGAGTTCAGCACTCTGCATCCCCAGATGGTTTTTGTTTCTGTGGTTTTAATCCCTCACCTGAGTCAGTTTTCCACCTGCACGGAGCTCAGACTGGGAGCAGCCTAGAGCTGTGTCATCTGCAGCGCTCTGATTTACTCTAGCCAAGAGCATCAGTTAGTGTCCACTGAGTATGAATAGAGCTTGAGTCTTCATGCAGTGTCCAGCTGTCCCTCTTTGTCCATCTGCAATACTGGGTCTTTGTCTTCCATGTAGCTAGAACACCTAGAGATGCTCCAGCTTTCTGCATGGCCTCTCAGGGTCACCACTGATTTTGGTTGACCATGCAATGTGATTTACGTGTGGTTTTCTCCCACTGACAAGCTTCATCACTACTGCCTTTTGAAGACTTTCATGATACCTTGTGCAGCTGTGATTTGCTAACGCCTCTCACAACTGTCCCCCATGTGTCTGTTAGCTTGTGAAGTACAGGTTTTCCTGGGAATGAAATGCTAGTTCAATATTTGAAATTTAATAGAGTGCTATTAATTATCATTAGGACCCATAAAGAATTCTTGTTAACTGATTTTTGACATCAAGGAAGAGTTGCATAAACTGGGGACCATCAGAATCTTGAGAGGTCAGTAAAAGTTTTCAAATAAAATCCACACACAATTAGCATATTATTATTCTGCAAGATCACTAAAAAGGCTAACTGAAATTTTCAGAGAGGATTAAAAAGCAATTCTAAAATGAACTTGGAATAATGCAGGTAGAGAAAGCAAAGAAAAGATAAAATAATATTAACAAAAGATTTTCCTACCAGATATTTAAAAAAAAATTTTTATAGAATAATATTCAATTTGCTGCTGTACATTAATATGGTCCTATTGTCAGGGAGGGCTGGGATTTAGCTCAGTTGGTAGAGCACCACTCTACAATCTCGAGGTCCCAAGTTCTATTCCCAGCACCACAAAAATGGGAGAAGGACGTAGCAATCCACTCCCGAGGCAATCCTGAAACAATCAGCCATTGAAAGCCCTGTAAGGGTTGCTATGAGTCGGACAGGACTCATGGCACTTAACAACAACAACAACAACATTATCAGGGAAGTCCATCTGTCCTTCACAACTGTACTTCTCTGTGGCTTTGCACTTGATTTAAAATATTCATAGATCACTTTTACGTGTAGTTATTTTATTATTATTCCTTCTGTTCTTGTGACTGTTGTGGCAGTTAATAGGCAAAATGTGCTATCTTCATTGCGTCACTTTGACATTTAACCTTTTCAAAGTACCCTTTTTTACTCTGGTGATACCTAGGGGTTTGAACCCAGGGCCTTGCCCATACATTGCATGTGCTCTACTACTGAGCTGCACCCCAGCTCATGTTTTAATTTTTTCATTTGGAGACAGGATCTTGCTAAATTATATGGGCTGCCTCTGGCTTCCAATTTATAATCCACCTGCCTCAGTCACTTGAGCCTCTGAGATTAAAGGTGTGTGTCCCTGTGCCAGGCCTCAAATTACCTTTGAAATAAAACTAAAAGAAGAGATTTTGAAAGTTTTTATCATTTCTTTATGATAAGGAAGAGATAGGAATTGTCAACCTGATTTAAACATTATACAATGCCTATGTGTATCAAAATATTACATTACCTTATTAATGTGTAACATTTTTATGTTTTTATATACTAGTTAAAAATAGTTTTTTTAAATACATAAAATCCCATTAAAAGTCCATTTTATTATGAGACATTGTTTTCAGGGCTGTTCTCTTTCCTTTTTAAACTGAACTATACTTTTTGCCCTGCTTTATATTTGAAGTCCCGAGATTTAATATTTTCATTATACCTGTGATATAACTGCATTATGTTTTTTGGTTCCAAATTTACTTCTTCCTCAGTCTTTTTTAGGGATG
>VMDO01011838.1:9558-64989 GCA_007922755.1 Pedetes capensis | reverse complement strand
AATCTTTTTCAGATCTCCAACCACAGCGCACAGGGCCATGGGTTTACTGCGCTCTCCCTTCTTTGCCGTAGGCAAACCAAAAGAGGTGGGTGGGTGGGGGGAGTGGGGGGGTGGGGGGAGGAGGAGGCCGGAGTTGGGGGCTAGATCGAGTGGGTAAAAGAGCTGAGGTTGCTTTAAAGACAAGAACATAAAGAAGGGCCTGGGCTCCCCAAGTCCCTTACATCTCGGCTTCTGCCTCACTCCTCGCTAACCGGGGTACACTGGCGACCAGAGTCCAGGACTGGAGGTGGGAGCAAGCTCCGATGGGCTGGCGGCGGGGCAAAGGCCAGGCAGGGAGCTGTGGGCCTACTTGGGGCCTGGGTCGCGTTTCCTGCTCCTCAGCCTGTTCTGGAGCGAGCCTGGCCCCTGGGGCCTCTGGCCAGTGTTGCTGTCTACAGGAGGGGCTACCCTGTGCGGTGGCGTGGGGATCCGCGGGTGGAGATCCACAGGCGGGCTCCCCACCAGCCAGCTAGCACCCGGGGCGGGGACTCTGCGGATCCTTGTGGGCCCGTGGGCCCAGAAGTAGCAGTTTGGCGGCTCCAGATTTAGTGATTCTGCAGTAAAATCACAGGATTAGTCCCTGATTGAGATGTCTGTTCGTGAGATATTACAAAATTCATTATCACAGCTTTCTACTAACTCGATATGAAGTAACACAGATGGGATTTTATTAGTCCAGACTTCAAATGTTTACTTATGATAATTTCAGGGGAAATTTGCATGTCATCATCATTTCGATAATCTTTTTTTCTTTCTTTCTTTTTTAATGTCTGAACTGGGTGCATCATTAGCTGGTAGCTGGAGCATTGCACATGTTAACTGCAAATAGTTTTTATTTATTTATTTTTAAGGAATGAAATATACAAAAGAGAAAGATCTGGTCTCTGGGTGTAAAGTCAGTCAATTATTACAAATTCTCCACCTCTCCCATGCTTCAGTGTTGAAGACCAAACAAAGCAATGGAAACAGATCTTCCATATCTCCTAGTGCTTCACTCTAAGATCTGAAAAGAAGGTCAAGGCATGTTCCTTAGCTCACTCCTACATATTCTTGTGACTGCAGGATTTATTTTGCAGCAAATTGAGCCCTGAGACCTGCATTTTATGCCTATTATAATGACCAGGCCTAATAGAAGGATTCCGTCTAAATAACTGAGGAACATAATTTTTAAAAAGAGACCTTCAGTTCTTGCTGATTCTTACACTTGCCCTGTCAAGACAAGTCTTATGTGACAAATTTCGATGCCAGATCTTGGGACTGGCTCTGATGGCTAATCTTACAAATTGAGATGTGGGACTTTTCCTGATGGGACGTTATTCTCATTGACAAAGGCCATATCCTGATTAGAATGTATATGCCAGGCAATCTTGTTTTGCTTCTGTTTTATATTCCGACTATACTAAAAAGCGCAACATACCAATTATCATACATAGAAACACACTGGCAAGGCAGACATAGAAGCCCTAAGAAAGAAAACAGTCAGTTTAAAAAGAATTTCTGATGGCTGACACAAGAATGAAATAGCAGAAAAATATAGTTCTAATAATTCCAAATACTTTCCCATTTCTCCCCTTTCCGTTCACTTTGTTATCCCATAACAGAATCGTTAATGGAAAGTTTAAAAATAAACACTACAAGAACATATGTTTTAAATGATCCAAATTGGTGTGATTAGGCAGTAAATTAATTTGCAGTGGGTAATCATTTAAAGAAATTAAAACACCGCTTTCGTGTAGTTCTGTATTTTACCATGCAGAAGCCTTCTTTTAAACTAATATCGATGCTTTGGGAACATTTGAAAACAACCATGCTCAATTTAAAGGACAAAGCACCAGAATAATTTAAGTGCAGTTTAGCTGAAGTAAAACATTCCATAAGTGAACTGGCTATTTGATTTTTCAGAGAAGTTCGACTGTTGGAATAGTATTTCGTGCTGCATCAACAATCTTCAATTTATTTTACTTACATACTTTGTTTCTTTGATATTATTGGTATTTGAATTTTAGATGGATTTTCCCCAAATGATAGCTCTGATTGATAGTCTAAAAAGAATGCAAATAAATTTCTGTAAATCAGATTATTTCCCATAAAAATATTTTAGAATGTATGAATTCATATTATTTTAATTCCCAACAGTAAAAGCTTTTCTCCACTTAGTTTATTTTAATAAGATATAACACTCGCACAAAAAAAGAGTAAAAAAAAAATCAGAGAACCCTATGATAGTTTGATTTCTAAACTGTTTGGGAAAGGAAGGTGATGAAACTGGAATACAAAAAAACATATTCTTCGGGTTAGAATCTCATTTTTTCCCTTTAGTTGCCAGTTGGAAAAGTTATTTCCCCTGCATCCATTTAAAATGTATCTCCAGAAGTGCAAGATTGGAGTTGACTGGTGATCAATTTAAAGGATTTATAATCCCAAGTAATTGTACAAGCTGGGCATCTAGGCCTGGCTCCCAGGTAATTCGCTTGGGCCTGAGAGGTCACTAACTGCCAGTTAAGATGGAATCTCTTTTTCCAATGGGTAATAATGGCAAGGGGGCTAATCGTCCAGTAGCTGAAACTTTGTACCCGGCTCTTTATCTTAAGAAGGCTAATCCTCGGCCTGAGGATTTGTCCATGCCTTGTTGGCACCGAGATTTCAGGGAAGATACCTCGTTTTAAATGCCAGCTAAGGTCTGCCTTCCCACTCGACTTCAGAATCCCATACGTTGTTAGTTTCTGTGACTGAGGAAGAAAAGAACAGGGCTTTGCAGGGTCTGTTTGCCAACTGCGTTACCTCGAGGGGAAACGCAGCCCCGAGAGTCACAAATCACCCACGGTGAAGATTCTTCAAAGTGGAACAAATTTCCAGACTCGCATTATCTCACATCCCTGCGGGAGCGATGGCCTTCACTTACCCGCTACCGGGAGAGAGCTGCTGCCTCCACGTCCCCCTGCTCCTGGGGCGATTTCCAGCGAGCCGAGGCTCGGGCTGCACAGCAAATGCCCGCAAGCCGGGCCTGAAAGGACCGCCGAGCTCCCAAGGGTGCCAAGTTCCCAGAGTGTCCACCAGCGCGAAGGGGCCCTCGGAATCTAGCCGTGGCTGGCAGTTTCTTTCTGCTGCTCTCCGGCTTTCTCGCACTGTCTCGCACTCTCCCGCCCCTCCCTCCCTCTCATCCCTCTCCCTCCGCTCCGCTCCAACTCCGTGTGGGGAGTGACGTGACGTCAGCAGAGATTCCACCAAACTCCACTGCACAGTGGCGCGCCGGCGGGCGGCCGAGCCCCGCTGCGCGGCGGGCGATCAAGGAGCGAGCGCGGCGCTCGGGCAAGCGCGGGGGGAGCGCGCAGGGGCGACGCGAGGCAAGGCAGGGCAGGGCAGGGCGGCCGAGGCCCGCGGGCCTTGAGTCGGGACAAGGGGAAAGAGCCCTGCAGGGAGACAGGCGAGGGAGCCCGGCAGGGCGCTGAGACAGGAGCTGAATGTGCAGCGGGAGCACGCCCCTCCACCGTGGAAAGGTGGATGGGGTGGAGGAGAGGGATGGGGGATCTGCGCCAACCCAGGAGTCCTAATAAATCGGAAGGGGAGGGTCAGAGCGTGGGGAGGCAGAAACTACTCCCGGGAAGCAAATCAAGACGGCATGGGAGGAAGGGACAGGGAAAGTGGCCCACAAAACGGAACAAAGGACAGTGTGCATGGGTTGGTCTGGGGTGAGGCGTGCGGGGTTATGCATGGAAGTGTGCGCGTATGACCTCCTGATAGGCCTGCAAGGTTGAGTGAGGAGGACACTGCCATGAGGAACTGGGGGGAGAGGGAAGAGAGAACCCGATAGAGGACAAGCGTGGAGGCAGTGGGTGGAGGGAAGAGAGGATGGCCAGGGAGAAATTGGAAAATGGAGTAAACCAGGGGGAGAAAAGGTGGGAGGCGACGGCAAGTGAGTTAGCTGACGTTTGGCCCTGGGCGGCAGGGACACCGCGCCTGAGGTCAAGGCGGGTGGACCAGGGGCGCTCCCGATGACCGAGCGCAGGTAGGCACGTCCACACGCTGACCAGTGTCCACGGTGGGACAGCCTGGACGAGGCCGGGACGCTCCCAGTCTAGAATTTCCTGTGCTGTACCTACACGCAACAAGTTCACCCCGGGTCACGGATATCTCCTTTTTTTAAAATGACGAGGTTAAGGTTCCTGACGAGGATGGTATTAAATTGCACGGGATGGGGGTGGGGAAGGGGGAAGAAGCTTGCTTCAAATCCTCATTTGCTCCTAAAAGCCAAGAATATATGAAGTTGGAGGGGCCATTCGCACCTGGAAATTGTGCCCTACTTTTGAACCCTGATTTTCCGATTTCTTGACTCGAGCAAGGGCGTGTATTTTGGTAGCGAGCAGGATATTTTGGCTCTGTCCTGCCTTTGGATGGAAGAACTATAAATATGATTCGCCTGGAAGACCAGGTGCGAAGGCTTCTGCCAGGCATATGGGACAGACTTCTTTCAATCTCAAGGGCGTCCAGTTAATGTATGTTTTGGGAAAATGTTTGAAAACAGCCATAGCTCGGGAGACCGGGTTTTCCCACCAATATTAATTCCTGCATAGGAGCAAAACTGAGTCAGGCCCGCTATTAAAGAGCCTTTCTCTTTGGTCCTCAATATAGAACAAAGTTCCCTCTTGGAGTTGTATTGCTCTTCCTAAATCAACACGCCAATTCGTGCAATTTTAGGAAAATATAATGACTCGTTGAGAGAACGTGCACGAAATACACCCCCAAAAGCCTGGCGTTTAAAACCAACCGGGGATCCCCACTTAGGTGCTGAGCTTTTCCTGTATTTGGAGGCTGTCTGGAATATATTCTGTGTTTTCTTGAATTACTCCGTGTTTTGAATTCATTTGAGTTAGCAGTAAAAACAGACAAACAAACTTGCTCAATTTGTTTTGAGTGCTAAATCCCTTCACTTTGAAATAGCTAACAGTCAACAGATGGACTCATTTTCTGGAAAGAGTTAGCCTCTTCAGCCACGAAGAAAACCGATGAGAGATCTACATTTTAAGCCATTTCTAACCTCCATGTAACATCCATGAAAACTCAAACTTTCTCTTTTTACTCAGTGGAAAACTCAAAGCAGTGTTATGTAGGAGAAGAAAAATGGGGGTGGGGGAGCGGACAGTCACTTGCTGTTTTTAATGTTCATTTCCTCTATGTCGCTGAGAAATTTTATTTGTACTTTTTGAAATCTTTCCGAGGCCAGAACATCCAGTGTCTTCAATAAGTCCTCGCGCTGAACTCTCGTGGCAGCACACTGGAAAACGGTAGTCGGAGACCATTTTTCGTCCTTGCCCATCTACGATTTTTATTGACTGCCCACCCTCGCAAGTAACGTGCTCCTGTTCCCCCTTTCTCCCCACTCCCGTTTTCATTTTACAGAGATTAAGAGATGCTCATAGCAGACCGGCCACGCCTTCAGCTGGTGGCGAGGATGAGGAATCTCACAGAAAACTGGGAAGTGTGAGTGGGAAAATCAGAGGCAGGGAGGTTCAAAGGCACGTGAGAGACCTGGGCAAAGGGAAAGAAGCCGCGCTGCACAGACGCGCAGACAGGCGCGTGCAACAATTCTCCTCCTTGCAGGATTTAGAGGTTTGCAACCAGGGCTGGGATGGAGGGGCTCCGGGAAGCTCACGTTTCCCTCGCCCCCCCTTCCGTCTGGAGTCTCGCCCGCCAGGGCCTGGTTAACCCCAGCACCGGCCTCCCGCAGACATTGCGCTGAGCTTTTGGGTCCTCGCCTCGCCCAGCGCCAGTGCAGCTGAAGTGAGCAGCTGGTGGGAAATGCAAATGGCTCCTGGAGAAATACAAGATACAGAGTGATTCTCATTCCCTCCTCGAGTGTGTGGAAGGAGCTGGACATACGTTTCACGCTCCTAATCCTTTTTTTACATTTTTAGTCATACTCCTATTAAACAACTAATTAATGCTTGGAATCACCAGGGAATACATTAGGCATGCAGCAGGGAGGCAGGGTGCTGGGGGGCTACAAACCACCAAGCTGATTGAAGATGTGGATTTCAGGTTTTTCCCTCCTCCAAGCAGTAATGGAAGAGTGGGCCGTGGCGATTGTATTTAGATTTCGATTGCTACTTCGAATTAAAAAGGAGTGGAGGGAGCACCCAAGCAAAGCAAGCAATTCTCTGCCCTGCAGATGTAAACAAGATTGTAGCATCAAAGGTACTAGCTCCTTAAAGGCCAGATAGCCTGGGCTGGGACACTGACCTATGTATCTGTGAATTTCAAGGATGTTACACTTTTTACATAAACAACTCCAGTGCGATCCCCTGGTAATCCCTGGTGAAAACCTACCCGGTCTAGATTTTTTAAAAAAGCAACCCCCTCCGACTTATATCCTTTTGGTTTTTCCCAAAATTTGAACTATATCTAAAGAAAATAGCCTTCCAGTAAAGTAGTGCACTGGACTCTTCTGATTTAAGGTGTGTGTGGGTGCGGGGGTGGGGGCACACAGAGAAATACACAGCAGGG
Organism: Pedetes capensis; assembly: GCA_007922755.1. NCBI lineage: Eukaryota > Metazoa > Chordata > Mammalia > Rodentia > Pedetidae > Pedetes > Pedetes capensis. The sequence continues at coordinate 58,449 of VMDO01011838.1, read as the reverse complement.
AAAACTAAGCACAGGGAGAGAGGTGCTTCCTAAATGGACTCAGAGAATTTAAGGGAAATTATATTCCCCTGGCAATAACTTGAAGCAAGTGACAGAACTGTTAGAACAAGAATCAAAATGGACAAAAATTTTGTGATCCAAGTGGGCAAAATGAAGGGCAAATATGGGGTGACCTCCGCCAACTCCCTCTCATTCCAGAGCCAAGATTTAGGAAAGGTACAGTATTATTTCAGAGGCCTCTGAGATGTGCTGCGAGCTACCATTTACTTTCTTCACTCTGGATTATGATCTCAACCCTGGCAAGCAATTTCCCCAGTCTCTTATCTGACAACAAGCAAGTATGTAAATACCAATGGCTGGTGATGTTTAACGGCCGCAAACATTATTGATTTGTTGGCTCTTCTAAAATTTTCTTCCCTGTTGGCTCTTCTAAAATTTTCTTCCCCGGCCACATCTTCTTTTCGAATCGTCTATTCCAGAGGTTTGATCTGTGCCTCTGATACTAGAATACAATATTTTTTTTAAAGGGGGGCGTTTAAGAGGAACTGATTGATTTGCATATAAATTAAAATTATGCGTTGCCTATTATTCTGTTATTTTATAATCATTTCGAAATTAGCACTTAACCACTTGAGCTAAAAGAATATATAAATGTCTGTATTGACTCACTAATGAATTGCCTAATTAAAACGTCCGCAGGACGCTGGGCGCTGGAAAGAGAGTTAAAACAAGACATAGGAGAGGGGGCAATGTATATTGGAAGGGTAACAGACCAATATCTGCAACTCTGGACGGAGTTTCCGGTGATTCCGGACATTAATTTTGCAGCACAGGTCTTTCTCCTCTGTTGTGAATGATTTTATGCTTGTTTGTAAATAAATGAAGGGGGAAGAGCTCTCCAATGGTCGTGGTCGCTCTAGCCCTTCGCTCTCACTGGGACCTTACAGTTCCGACCCACAAGCGCTAATCCCCTCGTGACTCTGGGCCCGCCCCAGAGGTGCGGGGCCGCGCAAGCCGCCAGGACAACCTTCTCTCCCAGTGTCCCAGCCGCCGACTGGGACAGCCACAGTAGCGCGCTGTCTGCTGATCCCAGCGGGAGCCAGTGCCGACATTTAATAGATATGCTAACTGAGCACTTACCTTCATCCTGAGAATAGGAATAAAGGTAGCTCTTCTTAAGAAAGGAGGTGCAAAGGCATGCTATAGGAGTTCAGAAAAGGCTGGCGGCGGGAAATCTGTAGCCTGGGGGCTAGCCAACATCCCCTTTCATTTCAAGCACTTATTGATTTGCTGTTGTCATCTTTGGCGACGCAGAAGGACACTTGAAAGAATTTCTGATGGGGCTCTGATCTGAGAAAGGAGGTGACCTGCCCTGGCTCCCACCAAATTCTTAATTACCACATCAACTGCTTTTTTTTTTATCCCCCACCCCACCTCCTTCCCCCATGGCAACTGAGTTTGCTTATCCTTAACTTTTTAATTATTCAGAAACTCCCTTACCTCTCAGTGGCTTCACTTCTGCAGCAATTTTCTATTCCAACCTTCCCCCGCCCCTTTCCACGGTAGGGCCTGTATATTGATCTCTCTGACCTTTGGCACATCAAGGCCCTCTGAAATCTCTCAGTCTTTTCAGATTTGAGAATGGAAGGCTCCACCTTCTCCTCCATGTGCACACACTCAGAGATATGAAGACTAAAACAGACTGCCCTCAAGCCCCAGGATCTAACAGATGCTCCCCTTTCAGTTGTCTCTGGAAATCTGAAATGCCTGCCTAATTTCAACGTGGTTACCACTCTCCTGCCCTTTCTTTTTTCAAGGCAATTTGAACATGCGTTGCAAGTGTGCCCAAAACATCTCCATCCACATTCTTTAACAAATTAAAAATAAGAAACAACTAAAGCAGTACATTGGTATTTAGGCAGTGTCAGGAATCAGAGTCCCTAGTTTTAGGATTCTTCAGACAACTCTCGCTGTCATCTACATTGAGAGAGTCATTCTAAGCAGGGAACCCACTGCAGCCTGTGTTCTGGAACACCAGGTAAAGCCACAGTAAAATGCAGAACAATTTCAGGAACATTTCATTAGAATGCAAATTATATATGTGGGATTTGTTTGTAACCACTGAGTTTTAGTATATGCAGAATTAGACGTAAAAAACATCAACACAATTATTGGTATTAGAGAGGACCAATTCCTTGGGCCCATCAGGGAAAAGAAGACCTTCAAAATGTGTAACTTTTGGTGTTTTAATTTCATTTGTAATCATGGGAATAGATAAGGCATGAAGTGCTTTATTTCATTTACATTTGCCAATCTGAGTTTAGGTCAAAAACAGCTTTATAGGATTTCTCGTTAACTTTTGATAGCAAGTTCAGAAACTGAAGCTATAGAAGCAATCTGAACTGGCAAACCTGATGGACTGACTATTACTCTGAACTCAGGAATATAATGTTGTTCTTGGTTGGTCTTTTTGGACTATCTTCTAAGGCTTTCAAGTCCTTACCAGGTCTAATGTCATTGTTTGGGTCCACATTCATTATATGGAAATTCTATTAGTATGCTGATTTGAAAACAGCCTGCTCTACCAGCATACTATTGGGGTTCAAATGCCAAAGATCTTTAGTTTAATATAAAGTCCCCATTTTTTTCACCTCATTCAGAATTTCCTTTTTAATTGTTGTAAGTAATAATTTGTATTATTTATGCCTTTTACATTTTTGAAGAGTGGGTTCGATTCTGGAGCGGATACCATTATCACCATCACCACAAACAACAAAATCTAAAACCTAAGTTCGCCCTTGTATAATAATTGGTATTTGGAATGCTTCTGATTTATTCAACATCATCCTACCAATGTGTCTTGTAAATTTTCTTGGAATTTCTAGCAAGAGTTTGTAGCAACTGGAGCCACTTCTCTCTGGGAAGAAATCCTTTCTGATGGGTTCTTGGTTCCTGGAGGGATTGACTAGAGGATTTTGGAAGTTGGCAGCCACATTAGCCAGAATAAGCCTGTGTGTAAGGAGGTGGGTGCTGCAGTGGTCAGATTCCCCCACTCGGTTTCTCTTTAGCTGGAGCACGGATTTCCTCACTCTAGGATCCCAAAGCACTTGGTGTGCATATCTCTTTCCGCCTGTGACCTTCACCTTGTGGTTATAAGAACTATGGCTCCATGATGTTTTGTAGTCACAGTTCTCATACTTATTATCATAATCTGGATGTTTGATGTATTTAGGTGAAAGCCGCTCTGTTAGTGAGCTAGAGCATACAGAAGAGACAGGGATAAGTAAGGATTCAGCAAAACTCACATTCAGATATGTTTAACTGTAATGTGTGGCAATGCTTCCTGCTCCCAATGACATGTGATATACTCTGGCTAGTGTGATATATTCTGGGTATTAGACATAATTGTTGAGAACAAAGCAAAGTCAGGAAGCCTCAGATATACACAATGGGCCTGATGATTTGAATTAGTAACAGTGATGATTAGTACTTACATAGTACGTTATGTAGCCATTGTGCTAAACACTTTTGTATTGATCATCACATTTCTTCCTTATAGTAACAGTACAAGGTAGATAGGATCATTTTATAAATGTGGACAATGAAGTTTGGGGTGATTATGTCACTGGCCAAAGATCATCCAGCTGGTAAAAAGCACAAACTTGTAGCCACTGGAGTCCAGAGTAGGTAAGAAATTACTCAAGTCACATGGTTGGTAAGCGGCACAGTGGGTATTTGAATCTAGATTTGTCTAATGTTGAAACCCCAAATGGTAACTAGTTCACTGAACTGATGGTGACCACAACTGGAAGGGATGAATTCCTCTAAGGGTAAGAAATGTAGTACTTCAGTTTGGACCATTAAAACACACACACACACACACACACACACACACACACACACACACAGAAAGTACAGACAGGGAAAGCAAATATGTTAGCTGGGGGAAGGAGAAAGTTAGAAATGTGAATGCTAGAGATGAGGAAAGGAAACGTGATTGGGAGAAAGAGTGGAAAAAGCCAACCTCTGATATTCATTCTGGGCAGTTTATTTCAAGAAAGAGAAAGATAAGTTCAGAGGTATTTCTGAGCCATAGGAAAATTATTGCTCAGACTATCATGTTGGCCTGAGCCTAATATAAGGTCTCATGAATCCAGTTTATAAGAACTCTGTCCCAAAGGTTCCGAGGTGGAATAAAGTCTCTGAATTGTGAGTAGTTTTATCCTAGAACCAAAGAGAGATGGAAGTATGGACTGAGTAATAAGAACATCTATATTTGCAAGGACATGTGAGTTCAATAGGGAGTGAGATCTAGAAAAACCTGTTAGATTCTGGTTATTGTGTTAAACTAGAGGATGCTCAAAGGAAAGGTGAGATTTTTGCCCATCATTTCCTACTTCTGTCTAGTTTGCATCTGTATTGTAGTAAGGTCATTTGCAATGCTAAGTGAAATGACTTTCTGTGCTGAAGAAGAAATCTTGGGTGGGAGGGGTATCAGGAGGCAGATGCAGGGGGAAAATAGAGATCCTACACTGTGTGTGTGTGTGTGTGTGTGTGTGTGTGTATGTGTGTGTGTGTGTGTGTGTGAGAGAGAGAGACAGAGAGAGAGACAGAGACAGAGACAGAGACAGAGACAGAGTGCAGGGGAAAATAGTGATCTTACACTGTCTGTGGGGAACAATGCTGGACCATATCTTAGTTGTTCTTGGTAGGGTATTAACCAGGGGAGAATGCCAAGTTGTCTTCTGCAAGGTCCATTTCATCATAGCAGGCCAGTGACTGATTGCAAAGTTTATTCCTTATTTGAGTTTATCTCATTATTGAAATGATCCAAAATTGGATCCATTTCAGGCTTGTTCAGAAAGGATAAGTAAATACACTAATGGCTTTCCAGTATGGGGAAGCATAGGAGAAGGAGGATAGAAGAATCAATTCTGTTTCTTATTTTCTGGGAAAAAATTCTCTCATTCCTATGTGCTCTGTGCAACCTAAGAGGACATGGAAGAGTGAGGTCCTGTCAACAGCAAGGGTAGGTAAGTTTGTTTCAAGAGAGATCTCAACCAGCCGGGCGTGGTGGCACACGCCGGTAATCCCAGCGGCTTGGGAGGCAGAGGCAGGAGCATCGCAAGTTCGGGACCAGAGGCAGTCTGCGTAACTTAGTGAGACCCTGTCTCAAATAAATTAAAAAAATGGGCTGAGGGCGCAGCTCAGTGGTCCAGCACTTGCAGAGCATTCAGGCGTGAGGCCCTGGGTTCAACCCCCAGTATTGCCAAAAAAAATTAAAAAAAAAAAAAAAAAGAGAGAGATCTCAACCTATGCCATCACAAGCATCAACTATGCTCTCTTTCAGAATGCTATGGTATTTTAAAAAGTAAGATTTGAGAGTGCAAGAGCCTTATTTTCTATCTCTACTTTGGGGACTTCAAAGTATTTTTCTAAATGGGAAAGAGAAACTAGTATCCACAGGAAGTAAGGCCTAGAAAGGACCCAGAGACTGTCCCTCTCCTTCAGCCTACGTTTAAATTATTTCTAGAAAAATAGCCAGCTACTCTTCAGCAAAGAGCTTCCTAAGGTCCCTTGGTAATGCATTCTGATGCTTCACAATTTCACATCTACACTGTATGTCTGTCTATTGACTGAACTCCAATTACTGAAGAAAACGATGCTACATCAAATGGCTGTAATTAGTAGATGACATGCTTTCCAGGGCCCTCCAAGCACTTCATGCATCTTTAAACTCAAAAAGCTATATGATAATTTACTAGCCTCATTTGGCAGATGGAAAGCTGTGTCACTGAGACCTGTGGAGAGTTATACTTGGCTGTCGCAGTGTGACACTGAAGAACTAAATTATAGCAAAGTCAAAACATTCTATGTTCATTCTTTCCTAGCAGTCACATCACTTCTTTCTGCCTGAGCAAAGTACACATTTGATGGTAACTCTATCTGTCCTTCTGTTTGTCTGCCTGTGAGTAGTTTATCTTTTAATCCATCAATTTATCTCCTTGCTGGTTTCGTAATACACCATAAGTTCGCCAGTGTTGATAAAACTTCACCCTTACCGTGAGTGCTACTTGAGCAGATTGAGATGGTTGTCATATTCTTCAAATATCACATGTAACTAACAGTGCCGCTACTGTTTAAGTGCCATGATTTTGCTCTTATCTGGGAATTGTACACACACCACACCTTCTGTCTTGAGGCGACTGCCTCCGCTTATTAGGACTTTTGCTATTCATTCTGTCTTGGGAGGAAGTTAATAATTTTGTTCTTGTCACTCTTGAGGTTATCACGATTGCCTTTTTGTTTAGATGTGTCTTTTCTCACAGATGTATTTGAGTTGTTTTCTCAGCCTGACATTGTGAAGCTGGTGGTTCCCTGAAAAATGTTTAAATTTCCTGAGAGAAAATGTTGAAGTCATTATGGAACAAATATGGTTTTCTGTGTCTTGTCCTTATCTGAGTATGAATGTTCTTCCTTTTTACAAATTCATATATTCCAAAGATTTTTGTTGAAGTTCTTTTTCCTAAATATGATTCATGAACAAAAGCAATAGGATTCTTCAAAACATCATGTTGCACATGATAGATATATACAATTTTTATTTGTAAATTAAAAAAATAAGCCAGCCACAGGAAGACAAATGCTGTATTTCTTCACTCATATGTAGAATCTAAAAAAAGTTGATCTCATAGAGATAGAGAGTAGAATGGTGGTTATCCAGGCTAAGGTGGTTAGGAGCGGGGCTGGGCAGGTGCCTGACAAATGCTACACAGTCACAGCTTAATAGGAGGATTAGGTTCAAAAGACTGAGGGCACAGCATGATGACTGAAGTTAATGACTATATATCATATTCTCAAAAAATGCAAAGAGAACAGATATTGAATGTTCCTACCACAAAATAATAACTATCTGAGGTAATACATGTGTTAACTAGCTAGATTTATTCATTCCACAATGTATACATATATACTTCAAAACACACACTGTACATGATAAATACAAAGAATTGTATCTATAAATTGAACAACAATTTAAAAAAAACAATAGGATTCGAGTTTATTGTCCTTTCTTTTTCTTTTCTTGTCTTTATTTTTATTTTTTATTTTTGCAGTACTGGGGGTTGAACCCTAGGTCTCATGCTTGCATGCTTTGCAAGTGCCTTACCACAGAGCTGTACCCCTAGCCCCCCTTTTTTTTTTTTACTTTTTTGAGACAGGGTCTTGCTAAATTATGCAGACTGCCTCTGGACTCAAACTTGCGATCCTTCTACCTCTCCTCCCCCTACCCTGCCAGTTGCTGGGATTACAGGTGTGTGCCACCACACCTGGCTTTATTTTCCTGTCTGGTATTCACTTTTTTTTTTTTTATCTTCCAGAATGTATCTCAAAGAGAAAGATCACTTCATATTACTGCATCCTCACAGGAAAGTATCTGTGCACAGTGAAATGGTGTGAGTTAAAATTACATTCTCACAAATCTTTATTCTTTTTGTCACAACTCATGCCTTTCCGCCCCAAAGCATTAATATCATTCTATTGTTTTCTGATTTACAAAAATCAAGATCTACAAAAGGCAGTAGAATGAAAACAATGCTTTCTATCTTGAAATTTTAAGTTCCTGTTTTCTTATATTTCAGAAAGCATACATATCATATTCCCTTTCCTCATATCCCACCCTTTTCAAGTCCATAAGAATGTGTTGAATAGAGAAGGAAAACATATCAGGAAGGAAAAGAAATGACTGAACTCAAATGAGGAAACAGCAGAGGTGTTGTCCACTCACTTAATCTGGTATATTCTTTTTATGATAGTTTGTTAAACAATTCTGGGTGATAGAAATAAATTTGTAGATCTTCAACAGGCAAAATCTATGTTATAGAGGAAATACGAATGATTACAGAGGGCTGGGAGTTAGTTCAGTTGGTAGAGCACCGCTCTGCAGTGGCTGAGGTCCAGGGTTCGATTCCCAGCACCGCAAAAATGGGAGAGGGATGTGGCAATCCACTCTCAAGGCAAACCCAAAACAATCAGCCATTGAAAACCTTATGAGGGTCACTAGGAGTCAGATCCTCCTGCACAGCACCTAACAATGACTCAGAAAAAAGAAAGAGAAGAGAGACACTTAAACTGAGAGGGAAGAGTTCAAGATTGAGGAAAGAAGGGAGAATAATAGAAAGTGGAATGATTTGCTTATTGACTTTGTTGTTGTTGGGTGCCGTCGAGTCAGTATCCGACTCATAGCGACCCTCATAGGGTTTTCAATGGCTGACTGTTTCGGGATTGCCTTGGGAGTGGATTGCCAGGTCCTTCTCCCATTTTTGCGGTGCTAGGAATTGAACTCAGGACCTTAGAGACTGCAGCACAGTGCTCTACCAACTGAGCCAAATCCCAGCCCATTATTGACTTTAGATAGCTGTTTTTTGAGTCTTTTGTTTCTCACATTGAATTTAAATACTTTTACACTTTTAAACTGAAAATTTACTTATTACAGATGAAATTGACATTTTACCTTCTTAATCATGTTACAAATGACTTTTTGTGTTGTGAGGGACACAGCGATTTAGTTTAAATGTTGTTAGGTTAGCTTTTTCTTTAAACATACCTTTGGGGAGGTTTGAAAAAACTGGGAGAGTACATTATTTCCAGGCCCTTCCTAAGATTATTTCACTGCAAAGCTATAACCCAATCAATGAGTTAGTCCAGACCTCAGAAGGCTTCTGGAGTTTGAAAAAAGGCAAGGATGAGGACCCACTTTAAGGCTGCTTTTAGTTTGCTTTGCTAGCAAACCAGCAAATCTGGATGTCCCACAGGTAAGCATAGTTACGAGAGTTACTCAAAAAAGGGGAGTCCAGGAAGGGCTGTGTTTGGTGATCATGAAGCCCACGAGGATGAGAAGTCTGCCAGGACAGAGGGACGTCAGCTAGGACGCTGTGCTAGACACCATGGTACTTCCAAAGCCCCCCAGGTACCATGGGCAGGAGTCCTTGCTGCCACAGGGGAACCTACTTGTGAAGCCTATTTACTGATAGGTCTTTGGCCTATGCCTGTCTGGCCATGTCCTATAGATGGCAAAAGACCAAGAATGGAGCTGAAGTATGAGGAAAAATAAAAATCAACATTTTTTTTTTGTGGGTGAAGTAATAAGAATTTGACTCTAAAATAGGGTGAATTACTGATCTGGATAAAATGCATTGATTTTAATTGACTCATCATGTCTGATTTCCTATCTCAGATTATAAGGTGAAAGTTTATACATCTGAAAGCTGTGAAACTGATATAAATCTAGACCTTCGAAGCAGCTCATGACAAAGGGGACTGTGATATAATTGTTAAGTGTTCTCTGGTATATTAAGTTTTAGTGAATAAACTTTACTATTGACCTGAAAAATATCCTGCTGATTTTGATGTCATTGTGTTTCCACTATTATTTTGAACTATGGATTTTTTGAGGTTATTATTCTTATTAGAATCTTTTTCTTTATATTTGAGTTCATACCTATAAAAAGTACAAAGGAGGCTGGGAATGTAACTCGAGGGTAGAGCACTTGCCTAGCATGTATAAGGTACTGGATTTAATCTCCAGCGCTGGGAAAAACAAAACAACAACAACAAATAAGTTGTCACGAAACATTTCAGAAAGTTAAGTCAGATCTTTATATCCTACTGACAAATAGAATGATTAAATTTCATGGTGGTGTTTTGTTTCATTTAACTTTTAGCTCTTTTTTATTAACAAAACACAGTTTAAAATAATCAATTATAATGAATATATTCTCTCTGGCTACACCCTGTGTTCTATCTAGAAAGGAAAGTACATATATTTAAATATTCACAATAGGAGGTTCATGTGAAGCATTACAATTTTAAATATGCCACTGTGTGCAAATGTATATGAATATTTATGAATATATACATTATATTATATATCAGCATTTCCTCTAAAAACAAAGAATAAGATAATTAGCAATCAAATTGGGAAAGCCTTCCAACTCATTTAGAGAAGTCAGTCATAAATTCTTTAAACACTCCCAATTTATTTTTCAAAGATGTTTTCTCATTGCTGAATGAGTTTGTATAGTTTTTGTTTAAGGTCTTGTACAAAATTTAACTGCATGCGATGCAGTATGGAATAATGCTGAAAAGGTGAAAATAATGCTTTATATTTTCAAAAGGCATTCTCTGAAGTGTTAATGAATTGTAGAAGAACCAAGCAATCCAGTTCAGACTCTCCCTACCTCTCTTATCCCTAATCTCTTCATTCATAGAGGTGATTTTCCTATAATAGTGATAGCTAGTTAGAATATATTTAATAAAGGATTGACTCTTAATTTAAATGAGTAAGGTCCCCATGGTAAGATTCTTAGTAAGGGTTATGAGGGAGCTTTTTATTTTTCCTCCCCAAGAACACCTTGGCAGAGTTACCCATAATTAAAAAGTATATGGCATTATCTGAAGCTGAGTCTTGTTCAGAATAATGTTGGTGAGAGTTAATGAAAACCTCCTTATCTTGGGCCAATTACAAAAAAAAAAAAAAAAAAAAAAAACTCAGAAACTCCGCCAAGATTACATGGCCTTGGTAGTATAAAATGATGGGTGGAAAGATTTTTAGATGACATATCATGTGTCAGTTTCAATCACTAGATTGTTTTGGCCTGGAAGGGAAGAAATTCTTCTTTTTTTTTTTAACCCCCCCTTTCACTCATCCTATACTCTATGTCAAAATGGCTGCTTAATTGCTCTATATTGTGAGTACAATAAATTTAGAACTTATACAAAAAATTTATTTCTTGTGAATATGGTGCTCCATGTGGCCTGTGTTCAGCATCCTTTGCTACTTGCTTTTATAGTTTATTTATATTAAAATAAATGAGAATCTATACTGTTTTACTCTATCATAATGAGAACCCAGTTCTGAGTGATGTGATTCATTAAACAGTTCATCTTGAAACTAAAACAAAACACCCACAGAGGACTGAAATGGTACAATTAGTAGAAGTCTAAATTAAAGAATATTTTAAAAGAAAGATAGTTCTATTTTTTTTAAGTATATATATGTACACACATATTTATATGTGTTCATATATACATGTTATATATGTGTACATATACATACTTGAGAAATATGTATATATATGTACATATAGAGATAGGTAGATCTGGGTCAGCCTCCTAAGTCCTACCTATTTGAGCTATTTATGCTAATCCTGCTTAATTTTTGGAATAATAAGAAATAAATATATAGATACAGACAAATAAATGAATGTAACTGACAACTCCGACAGCTCTCTTGAATTAGTCAAAGTTTCTTTTTCTTTCTTTTCTTTTTTTTTTCTTTTGCGGCACTGGGGTTGAGCCCAGGGCATTGTGTTTACATGCTTTGCAAGTGCTGGACTGCTGATCTGCACCCCCAGCCCATTTTTTTACTGTTTGAGGCAGGGTCTCACTAAATTACGCAGACTGCCTCTGGTCTTGAACTTGCAATCCTCCTGCCTCTGCCTCCTGAGTTGCTGGGATTGCAGGTGTGTGCCACTGCGCCTGGCTGCAAAATTTCTAACAATCTATGTTTTAATGTTTTTCAAAATAGTTTTAGTATTAATGCAATTCCAAAATAAAAATCATCATATACCATATACTTCCATATGCTATCAATCAGACTTTTAAAGATCTTAGCCAATAGATTCTTTAATTATGTCAAAAAGCTTTTCTTTTTTTGTAAAGTAAATTTGCTCTAAGTGAGCAAAGACCTTTATGCCATTGAACAAAAAGTAAAGGAATCCGTTTCTTTATTAGAATAGTTTGTTTTGTTTGTTTGATTTTGCAGTACCATGGGATTGAACTCAGGGCCTGGAGAATGCTAGGCAAGCACCCCACCACTGAACTGTATCTCTAGCCCCTTTTTTAATTTTTTGTTTTATTTTGAGACAAGACAGGGTCTTGTCTTACTTTGTAGCAAGGTCCTCCTGCCTCAGCCTTCCAAGTGATGAGGTTGCAGTCATGGGCCACCATATGTGGCTCTTTGCTGCATTTCTAAAATGTCTGAAGCAGGTTCCCCTTCTGAATCAGCTGAGGGGGCCTCGTTTTATATCATGAGACTTCAGAGTAAGCTTCTCAGCTTCTATCTCATAATCTCCCCTCATCTTTTTGCTCCTCTTTAATATATCTTAAGATACTCAATGGCCCCTAACAACAACAACAAACAACAACAACAACAAGATACATTCTACAATTTAGAGACAAAATAATTGAAAGACTAGGTCAGGTATCATCTTCTTATGGATAATTTCAGTTTAATCAATAAACAGTTGTAAATGACTAGTTCTTTGCCTGGAAGGGTTGCTAACAAGAGGGAAAAGAAGAGTACAAGAAAACAGGTGAAAAATGAACTTCAAACATTTTATGTTTGTTTAAGGCCAGGTGTTTACTTTTAGCTGGGCAGGGCAAGCAGAAGGAAACAGCACAAGCTAGGCTGGCTGCTCAATGACTTCTAATCCTTCCTGAGTTGAGTCCCCACTGTTTCTCTGCGGAATATGCATTCTTATCATTTTCCCATTTTCACCAGGAGTATATAGGTTCTAGAAAGTTAAATGACTTGTTCAAGATCCCATAGACTTATGGCTGATCTCAGATTGAAACCAAAGCCAGAGCTCATCCACTTTTCTTTCCTCCATGCTGTCTCCATAACGCTGTACAAATTTGAGTGTGTATCAAGCACCTCTGCTTTATATTAGTTATGCCAGGGTTATTTCTTCTTTCTTTCTTCCTTTTTCTTCTTTTTTGATAGAGTAGATTTTGCATACATAAAACAGTTCAACTTTTTTGGGACTTGTTGATTTAGCATCACCGAACAATTCTGAGGGTTATTGTTTTAGTTAATTTCATGGCTTATGTATCGATGCATTGAGGTCTCCTCCTTTTCCTGGGAACAAGAAGGCATTCAGCAGTGTTTGCTGAATGACAGACTTGCTGCGATAACATTATTTTTGTCTGTTTCCTAACAGTGTGCATGCTGGGCTTTAAAATATGTTTGGAATTTTCTGTTGAATCATAAGATGGTGAAGTTGGAAGGTTACTCAAAGAACCTCTGAGCAACTCTTCATTTATAGATAAGAAAACTGAAACCTTGCAAGGATAAATGAATCATCCATAATCACAAGTCTGGTTGGCAACATGGATGGATAGGAGCCTGGCACTCTTTTCTGGACTTCTCTTCAGGGATCACTGTATAGTCTCTTATTTTAGTATTTTTCTCTATGAGGTAAGAGGCTGGGGTTCTAAAATGCTGCACTACTCCATTATAGTTTGCTGTTTTCCTCACTTGTCCTTCTAGTGGGCTGTACAGGGCTGAACAGTGGCCTCCCAAAAGATATGTCCATGTCTTGCTCTCTGGAACCTGGGAAAAGATCTTTGTAGATATAATTAAGTACAGATCTTGAGATGACAAGATCATCTTGGATTATCTGGATGGACTCTAGCTGTAATGACACGTGTCTTTTTTTTTTTTTTTTTCTTGTGTGGTTCTGGGGGTAGAACCCAGGGCCTCACACATGCATGCTTTGCAAGTGCTGGATCCCTGAGCTGCACCCTCAGTCCATTTTTTTACTTTTTGTTTGAGACAAGGTCTCGATAAATTATGCAGACTGCCTCTGGTCTGGAACTTGCGATCCTCCTGCCTCTGTCCCCCGAGATTTTGGGATTACAGGCATGCACCACCATGCCTGCTGACATGTGTCTTTGTAACTGAAAGGCAGAGGGAGATTTGGTGCTCACAGAAGGGAAAGTGATGTCAAGAGTGACATGCCACAAGCCAAGGAAGCCAAGGAAGTCAACAGCCACCAGACACTTGGAAAGGCAAGGAAGGAATCTCCCCGAGAGCCTCCAGAAGGCTAACACCTTGATTTGTGACATCTAGCCTCCAAGACATAAAAGAATACATTTCTGTGGTTTTAAACTACACAGTCTATGGTGATTTGTTATAGCAGCCACAGGAAGCTGATAGATACATGGGAGAGAGAGAGAGAGAGAGAGAGAGAGAGAGAGAGAGAGAGAGAGCGCATAGAAGTGACATTCTTGCTATCATTGCTGATTCCATAGACTGTAAGGTATGGCCTGGGGTTTAGGTCAGTTGGTAGAGTCTTTCCCTGTACTCTCTGAGGTCCTGGGTTCAATCCCCAGCACCACAAAAATGGGAGAAGAATTTGGCAATCCACTCCAAGTCAATCCTGACACAATCAGCCATTGAAAACCCTATAAGGGTCACTATGAGTCAGATACTACTCAACAGCACCTAACAACAACAACAAAAGCAATAATAAATGGAGAGTGAGATTCTATTGGAGTGGATGGTTGAAGAGCTTCAGAGACAGATGAGTTTTAGTTGTGGTAGCTGCCAGAAGCAATGACCTTTTGGCAAATGAAATGGATTGTATAAGAAATTCTCCCAAAGGGAGACTTGGTGACATAGAGTGAAGGAGTGAGAGAGGGGTAGACATTCCCGCTTTGTGCTCACACACCCTCAGTTGGGTTCCTGGGTCCCTGTGAGCCTTATCACCTCACTGCATACCTTGAGAACTCTTTTCCCTTTCTTCTAACCTTCTCTAATCTCTGGTTCATCCTCCAGAGCTCTTTTTCTAGAGTTAACCCCTGCCTCCAAATTAATGTATCACACAGAGGTAAAGGCTGAGTTTAGCTCATTGTTACACTGTGTTAATAAAACCTAAATCTTTTTAAAGCCAGCCTTGGATGCATTAACCTGAGGAGGGGAGAAGTCACGGGCATTTTGTGCAGATTGCACACTGGCCTTTGCGAGAAATGGTTTGGGGAAAGAGCAACTTTCTTCCTGTCCTTCACATCACACTCCATCAAGGCCAGCCTAGTGCATGAGCAGTGCTGTGCCTAGGTATTTTCCTATAGCCTTAGATATGCAAGGAGAAGAAACTCTAAATATAGAAGAAAAGAAGCTCTGTCATCTAAGCTGAAGCTCTGTCCTGAAGTTCTGGAAGTGATAACATGCTTCTTGCTTCCTGGTGAGCCTTCTACTTGGATATGATTTTCTTTTCTTCATTCAATTACTTAATCTTTCTGTGCCTCAATTTCCTCATGTGTAAAATGGAGATAATAATGACATTTACTTCATAGGTTTATTGTGAAGATTAAATGAGTTAACCTGGATAAAGTTTTCAGAGCAGTACCTGGCACACATTGTGAACATAATAAAAGATTGAGGTTGTCCAACATTTTGCTCTACTTGATTCTGCTATCAACACTCATGGAAGCAGCAGTCAACAAATCAAAAGATGCATTGCATTGGGAAAAGCTGTTGCAAGAGACCTCTTTAAAGTGTTGAAAAATAATGATGTCACATTGAAGACGAAGGTGCTCCTGACATGCTATGGTGTTTTCAGTCGCATCATATGGTTGTGAAAGCTGGACACTGATAAGAGAGATGGAAGAAGAATTGATGCTTTTGAATTATGGTGCTAGAAATGAATATTGAATATTCCATGGACTGCCAAAAGAACAAACAGATCTGTCCTAGAAGAAGTGCAACCTGAGTGCTCCTTGGAAGCGAGGATAAGTAGACTGTGTCATACGTATTTTGGACATGTTAGAAGGGACCAATCCCTGGAGAAGGACATCATGTTGGGATAGTGATGGGTCAATGAAAAAATGGAAGACCCTCACCTAGATGGATTGACACAGTGTTTACAACAATGGGCTTAAACATAAAAAAGATTGGCACAGAGTTGGGGAGTGTTTCATTCTGCTGCACTTAGGGTTGCTATGAGTCAGACCTGACTGGAAAGTACCTAACAACAACAGCAGCAGCAGCAGCAGCAGCAGCAGCAGCAGCAGCAGCAGCAGCAGCAATTATGTGTAAGGGAGAACAATTCTGATCCCTGGCTTCTGTGAGGAGGGGTCATCTCCACATCCTCCCAACCTTTTGGCTCATCCATTACTCCTCCTCCTGGTGAACTGCTTGGCTAGTGACAGCCATCTTTCTGATTTCTTTGTTTGAGGGGGAGTCTTTTCTATTAAAACTCCTGAGCACAAGGCGATCTGTTGTCTCTCTTCTCTCTCCACTTGGAGGGGTGGTGGCAGTTCTGGGTAGGTGTGTCTGCCTTAAACTCTCGAACTTTCTCTCAGGGTATGTTCTGAGTCTAGAAGATTGAGACTTGGGAGTAAAAAAGTCAATTTGAGTTCTTGCAATAAACTAGTCCTCCAACCTGGTCTGGATCAATAATGAAGTTAATATATTTTTTAATTAAAAAATTTTTTTGTGTGTGTCACTCACTGGGTATTGAACCCAGGGCCTTGCATATACCAGGAAAGAGCTCTATCCCTAAGCTATGTCACCAGACCTTTATTATTATTATTTTCTTAAGATTTGAGACAAGGTCTTGCTAAATTGCTCAGCCTGGACTTAAACTTGCTACGTAGCACAGACAGACCTCGAACTTGATATTCTCTTGCCTCAGCCTCCTGAGAGAGATTACAGGAGTCCACTATTGTGTCCAGCCATATTTTCATTATATCTGACACAGAGTAATTGTACGTATTTATGGGATACAGTATGACATTCAACAGGTGTATATAATGTGAAATGACTAGATCATGGAAATTGGCATACCTATCACCTCAGACGTAGATCATTTCCATGTGTTGGCAACATTCAAAGTCCTTCCTACTGGCTATCTTGAAATATTCAATTAATTGGTGGGCGAAGATCCAGGCTCCCCTCTACTTCCAATGAATCTGTTTAACTCATTCAAACATCTCCTTTTAAGTCAGCCGGCAATGAAAGAACATCTGCAGTCATTCTTTCCTCAAGCCCACGTGCTTCCCTGAAGTGAACCTTTAAAAATACATCAACAATGCTAGGCCGTGGAATGAGCAAATTGTGCAGTGGAGGGATCATAAACAGAAGATTTTTATTCCTGAGCAAGCAAAATGAAAATTCAGCAAACAAATTGAAGAATCAAGATAAAGTCCTGACAGATGAAATGGGAACATGAACTATATAACAATGAACATAAAACAAAATCCTCTCAACACCTGGCAATTACATTGGTCCTGTGGTGAGTCAGAGTGACAAAATATTCCTAGAGGAGAGAGGAAAATGTTCATGCATGTAGAAATGCTGACATTTTGCATCTGCATATTCCTTGTTCTGTACAAAGTGCTTTTGCATCTGTTTCCTTATATGGTTTAAAAACTGATCTTAGGGGGTTTGTAAATGGTAGCTCTCCTTTTTTGCGGGGGGGAAGGGATGCTCTGAGAGGTAATGCAAATCTCTGACAGCTATAACTCATCAGAGAACTGATATCTAACCCAATAATACCTGCAGCTGTAGCACTGTGGGGTCTGATCCCATCAGATTTTGGAAGCTAAGCAGGGTCAGGCCTGGTTAGTACTTGGATGGGAGACTGCCTGGGAACACCAGAAACTGTAGCCTTGGGAGAAGGACCTGGCAACCCCCTCCCAAAAATCAATCTGCCATTGAAAACCGTATGAATAGCAGAGAAGCACTGACAATAGTGTTTTGTCTGTTGTATATAGGGTCCCTATGGGTAAGATACCGAACCAATGTCACCTAACAACAACAACAGCAACAACAATCCAATAATAGATGGATGTTCTGTTTTATTACATAATAGTTTCTAAGCTTTGGCAGTGGTGAGAGTGATAATTAAGCTGCTTTTTAATTTTTAATGTCTTGGGTAAGATGAATCTGACTTCCCAATTATGACATTGAAAAAAAAATTTCATTGTCTACCAGTTTTGGAGGCTGGTATTTAGCTCAGTTAGTAGAGTGCTGCTTTGTGCTCTCAGAGGCCCTGGGTTCCATCCCCAGCATCACAAAAAATGGGAGGTGGACCTTGCAGCCCACTCCTGAGACAATCCTAAAAAAATCAGCCATTGAAACCCCTATGAGTAGCAGAAAGGCACTAACCCAGTGCCGGGTATGGCACAGTGTTGGGGAGTGGTTCTATTGTACACAGGGTCATTATGAGTCGGACCTGACTTGACGGCACCTAACAACAACCACCACCATTTTTGGAAACACGTCTATTCTTCTCCCACTGCCTGAACCCAAGAGAATTTCCCTTCACTGGGTTATTAATGGGATATTTAGATTTGCTCACTTTAATAGTCATCCAGAATAAAAGGATTGTTTCTTTAAATAAACTCAAGTGTGTAGTAAAGAAAAATTCCATTGACTAGGATAGAAGATGACTAGGAGCAGAACAAGTAAATGCCTGAAGTGAGTTCATGGTAGGTTTTTCAGCACAGACAAATCTTGTGTTTAGGACTTAGACCCACTCAGGAGTGGGTTGATAAGGAAATGAACATGGTACTTTTAAGTACAAATTTTAGAAAGATTTAGACAGTAGAGGTGAGTTCTTACTGCACTGGAATGTGTCTCCCCTGTGAATGGATACCCCAGTGGGTTGCACTGGAACTCACCCATCAAAATATTAAGATGTGTTTTCCCCACTTAATATTTGGCCAGTGGTTGACATAGTTCAGGAGGGCCCTTATTTCTGTAGTTGTGCTTGGCAGTATCTGACAATGGTTTTGTGAATTTACTCTTGTAAAAGCCAAAGCAGTGTATGTACCATGTAGGCATTTCTGCTCTGGATTTATCTTAGCTTTTTGGTCTCTAGTGGGAAGTAGGAGGCAGCTCATTATTCTAGCTGGCTTCTTGGGGCTTGTTTCCTGGCATTATTACTATAAGTTCTATTTCCTAGATCTGAGCTTCCTTCCCTGCCCACTTTATATTACATTGAACAAACTTCTCTAGTCAATATCATAGTCTGTAATGGACTCTGAGTACTACCATTACAGGAACTCCTGAAGCATTTGTTTCTTCCTTCGGGTCAGATTGGATGCCATCACCTACAACCTAAGTGTAAGTTGCTGTTGTTCAATGTTTGTTCTTTTATCATATCATGAGCTGAAATGGGTTCCTGGTTTCCTGGTGAAATGGAAGCTGTTGCAGCTGCAGCTACTGCCCTGTTTTTCTGCAGCCTACTTATTTCTTTCTCCTAGATGTATCCCCCTTGCTTGAATATTGTCCTCTTGCTTGTGTGACACCTTCATTCATGTTGATTTTGGTAGTAACACCTATAAAATATATTGGAATATTGCCTCAATAGTAGAGTAACAATGAAAGGAATTGATAAGACTGTTGTAATAGTCAATAAATGTAGTAACTTTTTAACTGGTGCATTTGGCAGAGACGTCACAGAATTCTATGGAAACCAAATAAACAAACAGATAATACTAAGGATAGAATAAAAGAATAGCAGAACTGTTGAAAAATTTATTTCAGAGATTAAAGGAAGTCCAGGGTTTTTTCAGGCACTAATTTTTTACCAAATGTAGCAATTCAGGATTTTCAGTTCTTCAATACATTCCTGGGATATGATTTTGCTATTAGGGGAGATATGTTTAGGACTTCTTTTATTTTTCCACTTCCTTAATAATAGAGCTCTTGAATTTTGGTTGAGAAAATGTCTCCCAAGGATTATGACTATACTTTTCAGCTTCCCTTGCAGCTAAGTTTGCCATAGGACTAAATTCTAGCAAATGGTATAGAAATGACAATGACGTGAAAATTTCCTAGAAGTTTTCTTGAAGCAAGAATATCTACTTTTCTCCTTATATATTTTTATCAAGGTGGCTGGTATGCAGAAATGATGGCTAGAGATAGAGCAGCCTTCTTGGTCTGTGAGATGAACTTAGTAACAGAGACCATCCTCATACAAATGAGATAGATATAGTTTGGATCCATGACAACGTGGGAAGCCAACAGTGTCCTTTTTCCTTGAGCTTTGCTCTGAGAGATGAATTAACTTATCTTGTTTAAGCCACTCTTATTTTGAAACTTTTCTCATTTCCAGACAACCATAATATTAACTGTCAAGCTTACAAATATGTGGTGGGTTTCATTGTGCCCCCTATTAAGATACATCTATGTACTGATGATTGATACCTTTGAATATGATCTTACTTGAAAATAAGATCTTTTTAGATATTAAGCTGAGGATCTTGAGATGAGAATTTTGATATAGGTTAGGCTCTAAATCAAAGAATATATATTTAGAAAAGAGAGGGAAACCTGTGATACAGAGTGATGCACAGAGAAGACCATGTGCAGACAGAGGCAGACACTGGTAGGATGCTGTGATGAGCCAAGGAATGGCTCTTGCTGCCAGGAGCAAGAAAAAATTCTTCCCTAAGTTCTGCTGGCATAGTAATTTTAGACTTTTGGCCTCTCAGACCAAAAGAATAAACTTATGCTGTTTTAAGCAACCACTTTGCAGTATTTATAATGGCAATCCTAGGAAACTAGTAGAAAGGATAGCGTGCTACCTTTTGACAAACAAATTGGAGATGAATTTAAGTCATAAAATGATCATTTAAACACAGATCTGATAAGTTTTTCTTGGGTACCATATTCATGCTGGGCTTGGACGAAGTTCTTTAAAATCATTAACTTGTCATCTAGAAAAATGTCATTTTCTTCTAGAGTATATCTTACTGGGATTCTTTGTAAGACCAATCTTACTTATCATATTTGAAATCAATTGTACTTATTTGTACGTGAAACTTTCCCTTCAAAGATTTATCACCTGGCTAAAGTTAATCAATTAAAATCAAATTAACAGTTCTTACTTAAAATATGCCTGCAGCCATAGCCCTGCATCATTTGATCCCCTCAGATCTCGGAAGCTAAGCAGGGTTGGGCCTGATTAGTACCTGAATGGGAGACCGCCTGGGAACACCAGAAGCTGTAGGCTTGGGAGAAGGACCTGGCAACCCCCTCCCAAAAATCAATCTGCCATTGAAAACCCTATGCACAACAGAGAAGCACTGACAATAGTGTTTCCCCTGTTGCACAGAGGGTCACTATGAGCTGGATACCGACTCGATAGTACCTAACAACAACAACAAGTTAAAATGACACTGCCTTTCTTGGAAAATGGATAACTGTTTCATTCTTTTTAGAAGGTACTCAGCTTCTATAGTAAGAAAGATCAACAATTAGATTTGTCAGTGAGAGAGACTGATTCCTAATACCATTTTTCAGTTTTGCTGAGTGGCAAACACTGTACGAAAATCAGTGATTAAAATAAACATTACAGTTGTGTACTGATCTGCTTGTATAAGTATACTGTACTGATGTTCTAACAATAGGAATGAACCATAGGTGAAAGTACATTGTGTGTGTGTGTGTGTGTGTGTGTGTGTGTGTGTGTGAGAGAGAGAGAGAGAGAGAGAGAGAGAGAGAGAGAGATATTTATAAATATATTCTTTATTTTCATAAAACTTTCATTAAATTAATTCACTAATTAGGTAGTCACTAGTTTGTGAGCATTTTGCTCTCAAAATGTCTTCTGAATAGTAAAGGAGGAGTCTATTCCCATGTTAACTGAGATGAACTGGATCTTGTCACCCTCTCTTACCTCCTTTCCCTGCTTCTAAATGCCTGGATAGCTTCCTTGTATACTTACAATATAGCACATAGGTCTTTACACGATACTGAGTAATGTCAACCCCAGCCCATCTGAAGTAAAATCCAGATGTTTATATTGTACTATAATTACAAATTGAAATAATTGACAAAGATTTTTGGGTGATGTTGGAAATCTAATGTTTTCCTTATTGTAATTTCAGTACAAGTGAGATTTAAGATAGAGGTCTGAGGTGATGAGTTTTACAGTGAATTTTTCCAGAGCTCTAGTTTTGGTGAACTTATAACTAGATCTGTTAAGGGAGTCATAATAACAAATAACAAGGAATGTGATAATAACTTTAGAAACAAGGAAAAGGAAATACAGAGGGTGCCAAAAAGTATACATTCTAAGAATGGAAAAAACTGCATTAAAATTATAATATTCTACATATACCAATAACAAAAGATGAATACAAGTCACAAGAGGTTATACCACACATTGCTACCATAATTGAATTCAATTTTGAAAAGTAATACATAGATAACATCACTGTAAATGTGCATACATTTTTTTGGCACCCCCAATATTTGCGGTAAAAATAAGTCAATAAGCAAAGCTGTCTAGACTGAAGTTCTTGTTGTAAGGTATATCTAATTTTATGTTTGTTTTTGAGTGGCTGGGATTTATATAAATGTGCATGGCCCAAAACCTAGGTCTGAAAAACGTGATTGAAGGCAAGGATATCTTCTTTTGGGGAAAATTAAGTC
Organism: Pedetes capensis; assembly: GCA_007922755.1. NCBI lineage: Eukaryota > Metazoa > Chordata > Mammalia > Rodentia > Pedetidae > Pedetes > Pedetes capensis. The sequence goes on along the minus strand of VMDO01011838.1, from coordinate 36,218 downwards.
AATGGTATCGTTATGGATCTGATTAACTAAAAACCTGAAGTTGCATGAACTTGAAGTAAAAGGGAGAAAATAAAAGGATTTCAGGCCAGATGGATCTTTGACCTACATTGCTGGTCATTCACCAGTTTCTTTAAAACACCACACCACACCACACCACTCTTGTCAATTGTTATTGAAAAAAAAAATGCAGTGCAAGAGTGTTACATCATGTATACCAAAGGATAAAGATAATACTTATTTACTGACATTTATGAATAATATAATCCTTAGAGTGCTTAAATTAAATGTTAAAGTTAATCCTCTTTACATAGTAAACCTCATCAGAATTTGGATGAGAGGACTCAAGGCTAAAACAAAGTCATGGGCACTAAATTAATATCATTTTCCAGAATTTCCTAAAAAATGAATAACCTAAAAAAAAGGGGAAACTGAACTTTTTATAGTGCACATGCCTTTGGGCTTATACTATACAGCAATTGAATATTAGCATGTAAATTGTGCTTTCTCCATGTTGAAAATTATAGATATTTTATTTATTTGAATATTTTTATATAGATCTTAAAATGTCTTTTTCTTTTAAATTTATTCTGATCCACCTCATAATTTGAGCCTTGTAAAGGCCAAATTCCAATGCTCTTAGAAGGTAACTTGTAAAGAGCTGGTGTTCCAAGTAGCTGCCTAAATAGCTGTAAAAGGAGGAGCTAAGTGAGCCTGAGGTCAGCAACTCCCCTTGTGAAAATGTCATGGTGATGGGACAAACTGAGACTCTCTCCTCTCTCCTGCCGATCTGGAGGCCAGGGCTGCTCCTGCTGGGTCTCCAGGAGCTGGGGCTGAGTGTGTGGGAGTGACTGTCCTGAGGTTGCAGGGTGTGAAGCCATGGCATACTGAGGTCAAGGATGGAACAGGAAGTAAAGGAACTGGTGGATACTCCAGCTAAGGAAGCTGCCAGCTCTGCAGGGGGTTGATGGGCATGGATCTGATGACTGACAAAATCATGTTTGGGAGGTGGGGACTCTCAAATAGTCTTATAGAGAAGATCTGACCGCACTTGCACCTGTCTCAGAGAGCCAGGCCCTCCTGGAAAGTGGGAGTTTGCACTGTGCTTGGTGCTGTGGGTATGGTTCTGTGTGCTTCCTCATCTTCTCCCTTCTCTGGGTTACCCAAAAAGACTTGAAAGAGGAGGGCGGGGGAAGTCTAGCAGGAGGAGGATCCTGGCTTGCAGATCTGCAGCAGGATTCCCTGACAGCCCATCAGGACACGGGCAAGCGTGGGGGAAGTGGGCCTGTCATTATAGCACAGACAAAATGCTTTGAAATGAAAGTGAAAGTGTGTGTGCAAGTTTTCACATTCAAACTCTAAAACTTAAAATTTTGATAATACTGTTTTCAAGTCGTTTTAAATAGGTGCGGGCAATTTGGTGGCCCAGGCCCCATCTGTTTAGATGTGTGTAATGTGAGGATCAAGGCAGACAAAAGGTTGGTGTGACTGTGACCATCACCACAATGACGACTTTGAAAGCTGTCAGTACCAATGCTACTACATGGGGCAGGGCCTTTTCTGAGAGAATCTACCCCCGTGTTTTAAAATGTCTACATTTCACGGCAGAACAAAAAACATGTTGGTGTGAAGCTAAGACATCAAATATTTTAGTAACTTGTTACATTTATTTCATCCCTCTTTGTTAGTTTTTGAGTCCTAGATGGATGTGGGATCATATTCAGAACCCTAGCTCAGTTGGTGGAGCGCCGCTCTGCAGCCTCTGAGGTCCTGAGTTCGATTCCCAGCACCACAAAAAATGGGAGAAGGATGTGGCAATCCACTCCTGAGGCAATCCAGAAACAACCAGCAATTGAAAACCCTATGAGGGTTGCTATGAGTCCGACACGACACGACAGCACCTAAAAACAACAAACAAACTTTATGATATATGCACTGGGTGGCAGAAAAGATTCCTGCTGTGGTTTCAGCAGGACTTGTGAGTCCTCTACTCTGCCTGATGTTGCTTGGAAATGGCTTATCAGTCCTCAGCCTTTGACACCTTAATGGCACCCTTTGCCATCTCAGAATTGCATGGAACTGGACGATTGATGGCCCTGTTTCCATAAGATGGACTGTCTTTGTTGGCTTCTGAATAAGCTCTCTCCACATGCCTTTCCCTCCAAAGTGTTTCTATTAAGATATTCATATAAAGCATGGCCTGGGAAGATCTACATTTCTTCCTTTATAGTGGTGGATCAGCCATGTTAACTGTTGGTCTTACAGGGAGAATTGAAAGTCCAACATATACAAAATGCTTTGAGATCTTCCCATGTGTGAGGAACCCAATTATAAAAAAGGCGCTTTTCAAATGCAAATTCTGTCAACAAATTTCCCTCCCCACAGGATGGCCTGTGTGAGGAGCTGAGGGAGTGCTAACTTCCAACATGTGTTTCTGTTGAAATGTATTTGCTAATGCAAACAACCTATCCCTGTCTGTGGCACCCAAGACTGTTACATGGAGCTTGCATGATACTTGAAGAATGCTTCTCTCATGAAGATTAATACATGTGAATCACAGCTAGTATTTCTGTGCTCATATGTGTCTCATGCAATTAAAGAAGAGAGATTCATTTATATTAGGCCAGTCCTCTAAAAATTTCAACATATGATCAATAGAAACAGAAGAAAAAAAATCAATGAAAGTGAGTGGGGGCAGGGGCGGCTGAGGAAAAAATGAATTAAATGATAGAGGTTCTCATCTTGTTGTTGGGTGTCACTGAGTCATGCCCAACTCATAAGGGCCCTCACAGCATTTTCAATGACTGGTTGTTTCCGGATTGCCTCTGGAGTAGATTGCCATGTCCTTTTCCCATTGTTGTGGTGCTGAGAATCGAACAGAGACCTCAGAGCCTACAGAGTAGCACTCTACCAACTGAGCTAAATCCCAGGCCCACCTTCATCTTGTAGTTTGCATTTATTTACTGAAGCCTTTATTTTTCAAATGCAAAGCATGCTTTTCAAGTAGCTTATCTTTTCTAATGTTAGAGAACAAAATAGCTTAAAAGTGTTTTGGGTATTTAGGTAGACTTCAGCTGTTTGTGAAAATATTCTAAGGATGTGGTTCTCAAACTTGAACATAGGGAGAATCACCCAGGATTCAAAAGACAGTGTTTTTGATTCAGTAGATCTGGAGTGGGGCCAGAGGATTTGGATCTCTAACAAGTCCCAGATAATGTCCATGCTGCTGGACTACAGTACCACACTTTGAGAACCATTGTAAGGCAGACATTATCAACCTCTGATGTATATCAGAATCACCTGGAGAGCTTTTAAGCACTATCCAAGCTGTCTTCATCCCTAGAGATTCAGATTTAATTTGCCAATGGGGAGTCCTAGGGAATTGGTAATGTTTAAAAACTCTCCCGGTGATTCTAATGTTCAGCTGTTGGTGAGAACCACTGCTTAAATATTAATCACTGGTACAGGATTTGTTATTAGTTGATATTTGGCTAAATAGTAAATGATTTTGAATCTAGCAATAATCTTTGCGCTCAGCAAATGACCAGACAAACATTTTTAAAAAGTAACTGTAGTATTTCATGGAAGCCAAATAAATCTATTTTAGAAATGGGTGTTAACACACTCATATCACAACTAACAGCTCTTTAAAATAATGGCAAACTCATTTCCCCCCTTTTTTATGTATGAAGGGAGTCTTACGCTCCTTTATTAATAGCATTGTCCTTTACCCCACTCCATCTCCAGTCTCTGAGCCTTCTTCCTTTTGTCCAACCTTTATGTTTAAAGGTCAACTGGCTGATGGCTGGAGCTGTCCTACTGATAATAGGTGATTGATACAGAAAATGCTCTGAGAATGGCTACAAAAGGGATCAAGGGCACCCCCTGGAGGTATAGTGACTTATTTTACAGAGTGCTGGTGTGTGCATCAACTTACATTCAATTCTTAGGACGTTCTCAGCCTGGTTGCTCTGTGATCTTGGGAAAATCATTTAAAAATATGTTTCACTTTTTTGTGTCCCTAAAAGGGGATCACACCTACCTCCTGTGAGCTGATTTCAAGGATTAAATAAGACTGAATTGTTTACCTTTGATGACCTTGTTCTCTACTGATACCATAGTCCTGGCACAATGCCAACATGTAGAAGGCACTTGATGGTATCGGCCAAATTAAAACAAGCTTAAAGTATCAAGTAAAGAAGAGAATTACCTTGAGAGAATATGTTGCCTAGCCTCAGGCTCTCTTCAAGCTTCCCATGCACTTTGGCCTCTATCTTTGGACTATATGCAGATCCAGGGGCGGAGAGTGTTTATACCCAGGTGATAAAAACAAAAGTTGAGCTGACTCCTTTCTTGTTTGCAGGAATAAACATCTGATTATTCTCACTTCTCATTTCTAGAATACTCTTTTGAAAAAAACTACAAAACATAGTCTTGATGATGATATTATTTTCATTGTTCCTTTTTCAGAACATCAGAGATCATGATGTCAGTTGAGAAAGAATTGTTAGTTGAAGCTAGGAATTGAAGTCCAGGGTTCTATTTATTCCTGACAGTACTGTGGTACCTCATGCTTTATAAATAACCTTTATTGACTTAATTTTGGCACACTTCAAGTTACTGATTATAACTGTGCCAAAATAACATGTTTGTCTCTTCTAATAATAAGTTCTCTGTTTTGTCGTAAACTTGGACTGATACAGTAGAATCAATTGAGCTGAGTGAGTTAGGGTGCAGGTGGGGATGTCTCATTTGTCAACTCACAAGAGTGGAAATAAGCCAGATTTGACCGTAGGAGCAACAGCCTTCACGTACTTGGCAAAGGATTGTCACTGAATATTTTGGTTGAACCAGTTTTACCACGGCACATGAAGTTCCTTAGTGAATGCCTGTTCATTGCACACAGAGCCAAGGAGATGGACATAGGCCTATATGTGAAATATAGGGAAAAGCTTACTTTATCATTTTATTTGCTCAGTGTTGAGTGATAGCTATGTGTTGAAGCCTTTTTGTAAAGCAGACCTGTTGATCCTCTGTTTTTAATGACTAGTCAGTTATCAACTGAGAAATAATTACATCATTGCTACTTAACTTTTTTACCCAAACAATTTGTTTTTGAATAGACAAGAAGTTTCTATGATATAGGTATTGCTATGATGTGGTATTTTGATATGTGAAACCCTCCAAAAATATAACTTTGAAGGGAAGTCCATGACTAGCTAATTGATTAGAAAGTTCTACCTTTCTTAAAGCAGGAAATGTCAAAAAAAAAAAAAAAGTTCCTTTTTTCCACCCTCACCCCATGGCCTGGACTTCTCAGGCAATAGCCTTTTTTTGTAGTTGTAAAGTTAGTCTTCAAATATAAACCGAAGCCCTGGGCTCCATTACTGTTGTTGGCCAGAAAACTAGAGTCAGTGTTATCTCTAAGTTTGTGAAATTCAGAAAAAACAGCTCTGTGGTGGCGGGGTTAGAATTTTATAGCCTGGGTAAGGAATGCCATTGAAGTTGTCAGACTCATAAACTTAAAATGTTTAGATCTTTTGGAGGGAGGGAGCATGGAGTGATGGTGGAAGCAAAGAACTTCAAGTCCTCAGGACAATGTTTTACTCCTAAGACTCTCAGATGCTTTTACAACTTCAGACTAGTGTCTTCCTGCCTCAGTTTCTCTACCCACATAGTGGAATAACTGTGAGAATTAACATCTTTGCTGAGGTCTCAGCTTAAAGGCCATTTTCTCTTGAGAAGCCTTGTTTGAACCTCTGATTTTTTTTTTTTTTTTTTTTGGTTTGGTGCCTAATTTTTTTTTTTTTAATTTACTCTCTCCAATCTTCTTCCCCACACCCACCCCTTGCTTGAAACTCTGTGCTTATCACAAGCTTTTATGTTTACCTATTTGCTTCTCTTTCCGTTCCACTTCCCTGTACTTCTCCCCCTAGCCCCAGACTATACACTGCAGTTTAAAACTGGATTTTCACTGCTTTAGTTGCAGTGCCTGGCCTTGTGTCTAGGTATAGGATACTCAATAAATACTTATTGACAGAATAAGGGAATCAAAGGACAGAAGGACAAATCTACAGATATAATTGTTGCAAGATTAAGTTTTTGTATGCATATGTATGTGCGGGTGGAAAGTAATATAGCCTTATTAGCATGGCTCACAAAGAAGAGAAGGTCATGTTGGTGAATGATTCTTAACAGCCAAAATGATTCATGGAGGTATGCAAGCTTGGCACACATTCACTGCTGGAATGATGGGCAGGGCACAGCTGCCATGGGAACTGTTGGACTGACTGCCTATACCCACAAAAGGGAGGGAAGCTCCTTTTGTTCTACATTCAGATAAGGACATGCCATATGACTATGATGTGATAGGACAACCCAGACTACCTAAAGCCATCTGTGCCAGCCAGTTAATAATGCAAATATTTCTTGAGCACTTACTTTATCTAGACACTTTTCTTACCACTTACTTGGTTAGCTCAATTAACTCCCCAAATAGAGATGACTGTGATTCCCACTATAGTGATTTCTCAGGACTAAAGGAGTGAGCTCAATTGCTTAAGATGACATAATCAGAAAATGAAGGAGGCAGCCTTCAAACCCTGGCTGTCAGGCTCTGACAACAGCATTGTGGAGCCATTATGCAATCTGCCTCTAGGGAGCAGAGCTGCCTGTGCGCTCAGCTAAGCAGCTAGGAGGGCCAGTTGTTAGGTTAATTAGTCAACCGAGCAATCACTCAGTACTTTGGACTACAGCTTGGTGCTGTGGGAGTCATCAAAACAGAGGATGTCACGGCCCTGCCCTGAGAAACTTGCGGTCATGCAAGTCAGGCACAGTTTTAGAAAATGTTTCAGGCGATGGGTATGTGTTTACCTGCATGGAATAGTGAGTGTCATTCATGCCCAGATGCTGAGAATTGGTCCTGCCCCGAGGAAAAAGGTATTCTTTGACCGTATGTATGACTCAGCTGAAATGATCTGAGTTGCTGGCCACCTTATCCATTGTGCTTCTTTGAGAAAAAAGCGTTCAGGCAGGGCTGGCTTGATCACTCCTGACGTAGAAGAGAAATTTGTGTGTGCCTGCAAAAGGGATCAAAATGATACAAATGAAAAAATCATAATAAAGACAATGAAAGTTAACATTTGTTGAACACTTATGTGCACTTCTGTTTTAATACATAACTCTTTGTTTACCCTGTATACATATTTATTTACTCATGTCTTTTTCAAAATTAACAGTACAAAGTAGATACTATTATTTTAAGGTTTTTTTTGTTTTATAAATGACAAAATGGAGACAGAGATAAAGCACCTTTGTTAGTCAAAGACAGATTCTGGGATTCCACTTATTTTGTCTTAACAACCATGACCATGTCAGCGACTGTTTCAGACAATTTATGGACATTAACACATTGAATCCTCATAGCTCACCTGCTTCACAGATGGGATAACCGAGGTAAAGCAAGGTTAAGTAATCTCTCAAGAAAATATGCTAGTAGTTCTGATAAACGATCTGTTCGATGTTAAATCCTGATCTTGTCATGATTTGGCACTAAATAGCCTCTGTATAACTTTTTTTCATGACTTAACCAATAGCCAGGGTTTTGTTATCTGAAAAATGTCATTGACAATAATAATAATATCTCTCTGATAGGACTGTCATGAGGACTACATGTGATAGCTTATATAAAACATTTAACATAGGGACCAACATGTTGTGAAACTTCAATAAATGTTAATTTAGAATTTTCCCAGCATTTGTCAATTTTTATTTACTTGGGATTTAGAACTATGCTCAAATTTTTATTTTTCACTTCTTAGATGGGGAACTTGGGTAACATACTGAACTTCTGTGTGCCTCAGTGTCCTTCCTGTAATATGGAGGAAATAATGCTAGCTACCTCAGAGGACTGCTGTGAAGATGAAACAAGACAATCTATTTAAAGAGCAGAGCTCTGTGGCATGTGCTCAATTAATGTTTGCATCTATTATTAGGAGAAGTAAGGGAATGGAGTTGGGAGGGACACAAAGAATGTTTACTATGGAGACTTCTAGTGTAATTAAATATGAGTGACTCAGAGGGCATGTCACATCCAAGCGTGGGGGCATGGGGGCAGTTTGCCAGGACAACCTGAACTCTTATAGGCATCTCACACAGAACTGAAGAACCCAAGCTCAGAGCCAGGCAGCCCTGGGTTCTGGTCAACCATGTGCACGGCCCAAGAAAATTATTTAATCCCTCTAAGCTTCTGATTCCTCATCTGTGCAATGGGGATAATATCACCACCCTCATGGAGTTGTCAGGAGGATTAACTGAGATATTGTGCGTAATTCACTTGGAAGGGTGCCAGGCAAATAATCAACTCCCAGTGAAAGGTAACTATCAGTGTTTCTAAAAGTTGTCAGGGAGGGTGCCAAGCATAGCCTGATGACTTTCACAATGGTAGAGCCTTTTCTGACTAATTCAAAGACAACTCCCAGGCTCCTAGGGTTCTTTACTCTTAGGTTGTGCCATTTGATGGCCCTGCTGCAAGCCTGGCATTATAATCACAGGGCAGAGGAACTGTAGACCTGGAAGAATAACTGGTAGAATAGAACAAGATTTTTGAGATTGTTTAATTTGGACCTTTCTTTTCGTATGTGAGGAAATGAATTCAAAAGCATTTGAGGGACTTGCTGAGTTGAGGTCAGAAAGGCTAGAGGCTGTGTCTCCTGATTGTCATGCTTAAAAATCTCTAGGAGGTGAGGAAGCAAAATTCTGTCACTGCAATTTTATTATTGGGACAAGTATTGCTAAATGCAGCTCTAGTCCCTGAAAAAGGTTAATATGCTGACTGAGGCATTGAGGAAAATCTGATTTAGGAGGCTTTTACTCATAAAGTCTCACAGTACCCCAAATGAGACTTTTATGCGTCCTTGAGCGCTGTTACAATGTACAGTTCCAACAAGTGCAAATAGCTCACTCAAGATACACAGAAGACAATGAAATTGCAAAAACAAAATAAAACAAAACCAAAACGCAAAAACAAAACATAACAAAACAAACTATTTTGAAGTGGCATGAGATTTTCTTAGATCTGAATGATACTCTCAAGAAAAACATTATACATTATCACATGGAAATCTATGCATCACTCAAAATCATTTTATTTTACTTGATTTTTTTGCTGTACTGGGAGTTGAATCCAGGGCCTTGTGCAAGGGCTCTATCCCTGATCTGCATCCCTAGCTCCTTTTTAAATTTTTCATTCTGAGACAAGGTCTCACCAAGTTATATAGGCTGCCTCTGGCCTCAAACTCGCTATCCTCCTTTCCCAGTCTCCAGAGTTGCTGGAATTATAGTCATGTTCCACAGGCTTGGCTTGAAATTACTTAACAAATGCTTCTCCTGAGAGATCTATGTCTTGCTTTCTTTGTTTTTAATTCATAGGAGGTTTTTTATCAAGTAGACAAATGATTCTTTCTACTTTTAAAATCATAATTTAAAAATGCACAATTGAGTAGATGCTATATTAAACAGTCTAAATTAAAGAGGTGTCATCTACCAGATAATTGCTTCACTGTTGGAAATGAATCTTAGTTTTTAAATCAATCTCATTAATATTTAGACTACAGATAATCACATGGTGGATTGCACAGCACAAGGACCAGTACTACGGGGGAAGAAAAGGAAAAGTTCAGCTTTAAAGGCTAACTCCAAGCTGTAGCCACAACCTATATCTTGATAGAATAATCTTTCGTAGTTTAAATACCATTTAATTGATGGATATGTATTTTGCACTCATAACTTGAAATGTGTCTACATTTAAAGGTAAGAGCCAATATCTCTACCATTCTGAATTATGTTTAGCTGCAAAAAAATGGGAAAAAGTATCTGCAAAAGTGACTTAGCCAGATGAAAATTATTTTTCTCTCAAATAAAAAAAATATAGGAGTAGGGAGTATAGAGTGTAGCTCCAGGTTTCTATCATCCTGCCTTACCATCTGTGCAGAAACTGGAACTGCTCATTAAAACCTGTTCTTCCTCTGCCACCACATTAGAGTTGTGGCGGAATGCTAAATACCTTGGAATTGAATTTTGCACAACTTCCCTTGCAGCTAGATACAGCCACATGATGAAACTTTTACCAACGGAAGGTAAACGGGTATGATGTGGGCAGCTTCGTCCTCACTATTCCAAGATAAGATCTCTGGTCTGGCCTTCTACACATTTTTATTTTGGCTTTGGCTGGATGATGCTAGGTAGAGTGGCCTTGGAAGCCACATAACACAGATGACAAAGTCATGAGGAGCCTCAATCCTTGAATGACTGAGCAAAACAACCCATTGCCTGAAATCCTCATCTTGACCTGTTGCACAAGACAGAAGCAATTTGCTTTCCAAGTCACAAAGTCTGGATTTTCTTTGTTGCAGCAACTTAGCTTGCCTTACTAAGGTATTATCCTAGGTACAACTTACCTTCTCAAAGTCAAGTTGGGGTGTAAGTTGGCTGCTCGAGCCATTATGAGTGACAGTTGGTCAGATCCACCCTCCAAGTCAGGAGGAGGGAGGTAGAAGAACCCAGAGCTGGTGAGCTGAGTTAGCAGCTTGCTGGAAATTGCCCACTTAACCTCCCATTGGACAGAAATTTGTCCTGTGGTTACACCTAGCTGAAAGGAGGCTGGGAAATGTGTATTATTTTGGGGAGCAATATGCCCAGGGGGAAAAAAGGAGGATACCAAGGGCGAGAAGCTTGCAGTCTTTACCACCCAAGTCTGGTTTTCATTTTCTAGTGAAAAGGCAAACGGTAGTTTCGAACCACTCCCAGGGATAGCCTTAATTATGTGACTCTAAAAAGTATCAATGAGCAGTATAATCATCTTTCTTAGTACAAATTGTACTCTTCATGGTGATTGCTCTGTGTGTGTGTGTGTGTGTGTGTGTGTGTGTGTGTGTGTGTGTGTGTGTGTGATAGTGTATGCATTCGGGGGAAGGGAGACAGTAGGATTTGGCAGTGGCAAGAAAGCTAACAAGCCCTTTGCTCTCCAATGGCCATGCTCTCTGTCCTAAGGGGAAAATGCAGTTCCTCTAGGATTCAGAGAATGTCATCTTTCTTCCCAGGACTGGAGATGTTACAGATGTTGCAGCTTACCCTTGGGAGATGGCCTGCCAAGGGATCTTACTCAGCTGATGAAATATGTTTCTGGATGGCTGCGTATAGTGCTACAGTGTAGAGAAGTTTCTCCAGGAGATTCTCTCTTCTTCTGCAATTTATGTTGTTAAACCCTCAAATAAACTCAGCTTAGGGATTTTCTAACTGACTTCCAGACCCATATTTAATGCTGCCTTGTACAAGATGTTTGACAGTGCCTTCAATGTAACATAACTACTGGATGGTATGCATACATGCTCTGGACAGTGGTGAGAACCTCAAATTTTTTGTCATATGGAATGTCCTTTTTTATGTCTTTGCTCAGTGTATTTTGAATCCAAATGAATTGCATGCATACATTTAATGCAATTTTAATTGGAACCAGGTATGATTCATTTTAGCCTCAGATTTAATGCTCCTTTTCTTTTTCTTCTTTTTTTTCATTTTTCCCTTTATTGATAAGTGTTGGTGGGGTACAGAGTAATACAGCATTTGGTTTTTTCCATTGTACAACTATTACGTCACTTTTGGTTACACTTCCATCAATTTACAAAGTTTATGGAACCTTTTGATATGCAGTAAAACTCGTATGCATTTATGGGTTATAGTCCCCTATTTTCCCATGTACTCATGAAGTTTCCATCATTTACATTGAGATTATCCTCCCCCCTTTATCCCTTTATATTGTTTCCTCTTCCCTTCCCACATTCCACAACCTTTGCTTCCCTTCATTAGTCCCCTCCCTACTTCTTTCTCCTCTGCTTATATTTTCCCTTAGCTAAATCAAACTGTTCACTTTTATATATCTGCTTATGTATAGTTTTTTTTCCTTTAAGTAAGATTCAGCTCCCACATATGAGTGAGAACATAGGGTATTTTCTTTTGAGCCTATGTTCATTCACTTAAGGTGATATTTTCCAGTTCCATCCATTTTGCTACAAATGACATTATTTCATTCCTTTTTTATTGCTGAGTAGTATTCCATTGTGTATATGTATCACTTTTTTTTATATCCATTCTATTGATAGGTATCTTGGTTGGTTCCCTATCCTTGCAATTGTGAAGAGTGGTGCATTAAATATGGAGGTGCAGGTCTCTCTAGTATTATGACTTGTCTCCCTTTGGCTATATTCCCAGGAATGGTATAGCTGGGTCATGTGGCAGTTCTACTTTTAGTTTTCTGAGGTATCTCATATTGATTTCCAGAGTAGTTGAACTAACTGACAGTCCCACCAGCAGTGTTCCTTTTTCTACACATCCTCACCAGCATTTGTCATTTGTTTTGTTGATCTTGGCCATTCTTACTGGGATTAGATGGAATCTCAATAGTTGTTTTGATTTACACTTCTCTAATGGCTAGGGAAATTGATTACTCTTTTCCTTTATTAATGTAGTGACTGCTTAGGAAAGGTAAACAAAGAGAGAATTGAGAAATTATGTTTGGAAACAACACATTCAAACTGTCAGTTTAAAACAGACAGTAACACTTTCACTTTTTTGTATCTCAAGCAGAAAAGTGATATAATAGCCTTACTATGCCTAAAAGTGCATAATTTTTCTAATAGGGGACAGAGAGCATATATTTCTCATGGATTGACATCTCCTTATGGAATAGGTGGTGTTTCTTTTGGTCACAAATTAGTTCTTAACCTATATTAAGATGTGAACAAGGGCTAAAAAATACCAATGAAATATTCATTCGTGAGGCCAATTACTTTGGAGCAGAGCCTTTGTAAGCAATTCTGAGTTTATGGGTCACAGTCTTAGGTGCGGTCAGTGATTTAGTGCCTTACAAATGGGGGCACAGTTTAGGTGGAACCCAGCCGCATCATTACGGTAAGGTGCTAGTAAGAGTTGCAATTGAGGGAAGAAGGGAGAAAGCCTGGTCACAGAAGACTAAAGGGCTAGATCTGTGGCAGCAATAGCTAGGTGTCCTCTGAGGTCCACTCTTCCCTCTTTTTATGGAGGTGGAATTTTGAGCTGAGCTTGTTATGCAATGAGGTATATCATAGGTGAAAGAATTTGGGCCAATAAGATGCTAATGAGAATGGCGTGGGCCACTTCTAGGGTGAGTCATCCCCGTGAGAGGACGTGCCTTTGCTGTCTCCTCTCCCTCTCTCTGCAGGGGAGGACTGGAGCTGCAGGTGCCAAGGTGAAGCAACAAGCTAGAAGGAGCCCAGCTTCCTGGCACGGCTTTCTGGCACCACGGGCCTGCCATAACCCACCCCCCCTCGCCCCCCGGGACTGCGTGGGCTGCTGCTGAAGAGAGAAATAAACTTCCGTTTTGTTTGTTGTTAGGTGCCATCAAATTGGGTCTGACTCATAGCAACCCTCATTGGGTTTTCAATGACTGCTTAAGGTACTGTTATTTGTAGTCCATCTTTTACAAAAACCTCATGATACCACACAAAGTGGGGGAGGGGCAGAATCCTTCCATTGGTGCAGTCCTCAAGTCTTTGCTCCAGCACCAGGTGCCATTAACTTTTGGGATAGCTGAGCTCCCTTCATTGCCACGTCTAGCGGTGGACTAACTACTCTCAGGTTTCAATTTTCTTTCTCGATCTGAGATCCAGCATAGCAAAGGACCTACTCTAGATATTCAGTGGCGAGTTGGAGGCATTTTTATTCAAATTTCTTTGCATCACATCCAGGTGTTCCAATCTCATCTGTCGGATCTACCTGAACAAAAGGCTATTTTTGAATTGAGATTTCAATCTCTCTGCTTCATTTCTTCACCTAGAGAGGTGTCAGAGGCAGGCAGTGTCTTGGTGGAAAAGCAGTAGCCAGGAATCAGAGAACTGGCATTGTGTATACTAGCATGGCTCTCCGGATCTGATATTCCCTGCTTAGCTTGGGGTTCGAATATTCCCACTCCTTCTTCCCTTACCTCCATTTGCTTACTTTGTAATTAAGCTTTAGTCATATGGAGACAAGGAGAAAAGTGCCTTGAGACGTGGTAGGGCTCATATTGTGAGTTAGGAAAAGTCCACACGAATAGGTTCTGGCAGGATTCTGGGGAAGGTGGGTTTGTTAATTCTCAGCCACTAAATGGGGCTAGGATTTAGCTCAGTTGGTAGTGCGCTGTGCTGCAGTCTCTGAGGTCTTGAGTTCAATTCCCAGAACCCCAAAAATGGGAGAAGGGCCTGGCAATCCACTCCCAAGGCAATCCCGAAACAGTCAGCCATTGAAAACCCTATAAGGGTTGCTATGAGTCGGATACCGACTCCACGCCACCTAACAACAACAATGTGAGCTTGATTTTCACGTCTGCAGACATTCCAAGCAAGTCTCTCAATTTACAAACTTTTATTCTCCTCTTTAGGTAGTTCTCACTGTCATAACCCCCCAGGCAGCTATGTGGAGATAACTAGGTCATTTCTTCAAGCTTCCTCTATGTTGTTGTTAGGTGCCCTCAAGTTGGTGTCCGACTCATAGCGACTCTATGTACAACAGGCGAAAGACTATTGTCAGTGCTTCTCTGCTGTTCATAGGGTTTTCAATGAATGGCTGATTGTTTTTTTGGTAGTGGGTTGCTGAGTCCTCCTCCCAAGCCTACAGCACCTGGTGTTCCGAGGTGATCTCCCATCCAAGTACTACTAAGCAGGTCTGAGCCTGCTTAGCTTCGGAGATCTGAGGGGATCCACAGCTGTACTGCTGCAGGCCAAGTTTCCTCTATAGAAGAGTTTTATTTACAGAAAGTGATCTTACAGATAGAGATCTTAAGAAGAAGTAGAAGTGTTTCTTCAATGGTACATTAGAATATTTAGTCATTGCTGGGTTTAAGTACAGTTACTTTTCTTTGAAGGTAAACAATAACCTCCTCCTCCTCCTCCTCCCTTGCTACTGCTTCTTCCTTCATCTCCTTCTCCTCCTCTTTCCTCTCTTCCTCCTTTTCCATCTCCTCTTCCTCCTGTTCCTCCTTCTTCTTATTTTTCTTCATTTCTGCAATACTGGGAGTGTATCCCTGGCCCCTTTTTTATTTTTTCTCTTGAGACAGGGCCTTGCTAAATTTCGCAGGCTGCTATGCTCCTGTCTTAGCCTCCCATGTTACTAGGATTACAGGCGTGCACCACTATGCCTGGCTGCTCTCTTTGGAGAGGCAAGTTAGTGTTTGTTGTTTCTTCCCCACTGCTCCCTTCCTTTCTGTTTTCCTCTGTAGACTAGCTATCCAGTAGCAAGGGTTCACACTGAAGAGGAGCAAGGACAGACTTGTTGACCTTTGCACTGTGTTGAAGGAGTCAATGAATGAGTGAATGAATGAAGGAAGGCCAATTGCTTATCTGGGACAGGCAGTGTGCCCATGATAAAATACAGATTAGCATTTGGATTGACTGGTGACTCAACAGTCCTGAATCAGCTTCACCTAGATCACTGAAACTGAGACTTTTGGAACAGACACAGGGGTTTGAGGAAAAAGTACATGAAAGAAGTTGCTGACTGCAGAGCAGGAAATGCAGCCTGGAAAACAGAGGAAAACGTCTGTGGAAAAGTAATTTGGGAGTCCGAAGCGGCTGGTGCTATGTCAAGTGCGCTGCTGTGGCTCTGGGAAATATCTTGTTCGGTACGCTTCAGGCTCTGTAAATAAATCATGGAGAATTATTTATTCCTGCTGTGTTCTTTGGACTTTTTTCCCCCTGTTTTTTCCCCAATCGTGTAAGAGTGGACTCCTTTAGAGTATGATATTTGCATCTCTCGCATTCTCAAATGTGTTAACAAGTGGTCATCTCAGATGTGATCTATTTTCATTTTCTTTCTTTTCCTATTTTTTTGAAGCCAGACAAAACTTAGGATGCCTTATCTATTATAAATAGTTTTGGGGATAATAATGTGGGATAATGAGGTGGTTCTGTCCCTTCCTTTATCTGAAGACTTTTTTCAGTGGGTTAGTTGACAAAGAATGTTTAAGTGCCAACTCCTAAAAGAAAAACCCTTCCATACAGGCATGTCAGTAGGCACATCAAAGTAAACAACCAGTGGAAATTTTCACTGTGTTAGTAGAGTCAGGGAAAACCCACTTTTTGCTAGCTTAATTCCATATTCCCCTCCCCCAGGTTCAACAATGTCACCAGACTGAGAAACACAGGACAGGGATTAATCATTAGTAAAAACACACCCTTCTGCTGCTCCTTGTGGCCTCTAGAAATTTGAGTGAGTCAAAAGTATGGAGTATTTAATCAGAGCAGTTGGTTTTCTCCCACTAATGTGCAATCCCCCTTTCCTTTCTCTGGTGCCTTTTGAAGGGGGAAAGGTGGCTTTTTTGGCTCCATGCATGCCCAGTCAACCTTTATCCCCTCACTCTGCCTTTTCAATCTCTAGTGTATATTTTGCAGAAAAATCTCCCCACCTTTCTGCCATTCATTATAGTCCTTACTTTTAGATGCTATTGGTTTCAAAACGAATCTCATCATAAGTTAGAAAGGAGGGTACCAGGTCTTCTTCTGGCTTTACACACAAGCTTCCCAGTGCAAGCTAAGGAAGTATTCCTTTTCTGAAAGGGTTTTACTGAACCAAATTTTCAGTAGTTGGTTATCCATACTTAGATCAAAAGCTTTTTTTTTATTTTTTTTGCTGTACTGGGGATTGAACCCAGGGCCTCACGGCCTCATGTTTGCATGTTTTTTTTTTTTTTTTTTTTTTTTTTTTTTTTTTTTTTTTTTTTTTTTCTTTTACTTTTTTGAGACAGGGTCTCACTAAGTTACGCAGTCTGCCTCTGGTCTCAAACTTGTGATCCTCCTGACTCCGCCTCCCCAGCCCCTGGGATTACAGGTGTGCGCCACCCCACCCGGCTCAAAAGCATTTTTCTTAAAAAGGGTATCTAAGAGGGTTTCTTCCCTCTCATATCATCTCCTTTTTTTGTCCCCTCTCCCTTCCCTCTTTCCTTCCTTCCTTCCTTTCTATCTTCCCTGCCTTCCTTCCTTCCTTCTTTCCTTCCTTCCTTCTTTCCTTTCTTCCTTCCTTCCCCCCTCCCTCCCTCCTCCTCCTCTCTCTTTCTTTCTTTCTTTCTTTTTTTTGTGATACTGGTGATTGAACCCAGGGCCTCATGCTTGCATGCTTTGCAAGTGCTGTACCACTAAGCTGCACCACCAGCCATTTTTTTTCTTCTTCTTTTTGAGAAAGGGTCTCACTAAATTACACAGACTGCCTCTCGTCTCGAACTTGCGATCCTCCTGCCTCCGCTTCCCAAGTCACTGGGATTACAGGTGCACATCATGCGTCCAGCTCATGATTCTTTCCTGTCTCTCTTTCTTTCGTTTCTCAACTACAGCCTACCTCCCTGCACCACCTTTCAGATTTTCAGGACTTGGATCAGTTGCCAGGAATACAAAAGCTGTTAAGATAAAATTCAAGTCCTCAGGGAATTCACAGCAATATCTACGCTGCTAATTCCCTTGCCTTGGGACAAGTGTCTTCAGAGAGAGGTGGAATAGGACCAAGAAGGAAAGCCAGGAAAAGCCCCATGGCCAGGGTTGCAGAGTCTGTAAGGAACTCTCCACGCAGATTTTATAGGGTGGAATGGGAAAGATATTCCACATCCAGGAAGCAGCTGATTGAAAAATAAAAAGCAATTGAGAAGTTTGAGAAAATGCAGACTGGAATACATATGGGGCTTGGTCAGAAATAAAGCCAAAAAAGTCTGTAAATCCTGCTGATGAATTTACACTTTAGACTACAGGCACTGGAGCCGGTGATGGGTTTGAAACGTAGAGGCACCTGCGTGGTGGGAGTTAAAGTAGAAGGTGATAGAGGAGTCCAGGGGGAGAAAACAACGTATAGCAATAGTCCAGGCAAAAAATCATAAAGGTCTTGAGTAAGGCGATAGGCAAAGGATGAAAATGAGACGAACCCAAGTTATATCTGGGAGTGCACTGGACAGGTCGTAATAGTGATAGGACGTGGGGTTGAGGGAGCGGTCGGAGTCTCCCAGTCTCGTAAGTTTTCTCTTTTGTGACCTGGCTCTTTCCATTCAGGTAGGTAACACTGGCAATGAAGAGGTTTGAGAAAGGAAAGGTGATGAGTTCTTGGCACGAAGTCAGACTGTATCATTAAGCTAACAAACGAGCTTGCCAGTGAAGCCATTCCTGGAAGGAAGCAGGAAGGAAGGTAAATCAACACAACTCTCCTGATGTGTTGTGAAGTGAAACCTCACAACTCTAATGAAAAACAAATTGATCAGGAATCAAGGTAGTGACTCACTGAATAAAAAATTACAAAAATACCTATGTAGCTGGTACTTTGCATCAGCATAAACATCATGATTAGGGGTCAGCATTGAAATGATATGAATTATGAGTATCATTAGTATTTTTCTAAAATATTTTTGGGAGACTAGGGAACTTTATGCTCTTCCTCCTCTAAGTTAAATTGCACATTATAAGCCCCATTTTTCTCTTGCAGCTAGAAAATAGTTCAGTTCTATTGTTCTTACATTTCATTTCTGTGGTAAAGAAAACTCTTCATTCCCAAAATGCTTTGTGATTATCAAAGCAGCAGAACCGTGGCTATTGTTGTTACCTGGTCATTAACTGACCTTCAAGTTATCCTTAAACATCGATGGAGAATCTGCTCACTGCGCCTTTAGGGGTTCAATCAAGCTGGAGCAATTATCTAACTGATTTGGCATCTCTCCAGAAGACTGGGTACTAAATTGCATTGGCTTCATGCTGAACTGGCTGTAATTTCACAAGGATTTTCACTAGTGCTTATCTGTATGTATGGAATTCCTCATCAGAGGTTGTTTGAATGGGTTAGTTGAGCCAGATTACAAATTGAATGTAGGGTGAACAGAAATCTATTTACAATGTAGATTTCTCAAGCTACTTTTTCTGGTTAAGTTTCTAAATTATCCAATAATTGTTTTCCTATTCTTACCCCCCCCCAAAAAAAATTTGTATCTATACAGTATGTGTGGTGCTGGGGATCGAACCCAAGTCTACTGTAAAAATGGGAGAAGGATGTGCCGATCCACTCCCGAAGCAATCCCGAAACAATCAGCCGTTGAGAACCCTATGAAGGTTGCTATAAATTGGACCTGACTTGACAGCACCTAATAACAACAACAACAACATAAGGTATGTACTTCTATTTTTAGATTTCAAATTGTTGAGTAGCGATTTAACTACATTAAAATCTTTGGAAAGTTTAAATTTTCTAGAAATAATAATATAATTAAGCATTACTACCAGCTTTAATTAATCCACAGACATGATAAATAAGAAATAAATTCATTTACATAATCAAGAAAAACAGATGTATCTGAATTCTGATTTTGAATATTGTTAAATTAGGTCAGATTTCTAAAATTTATGTTCACAAAATTTCTTTGTTGTTAAAAGGATTCCCTTCGTCATTAATATGAATTAAATATTACTTTATCATGGAAACTCTAATGATTTTTTTTGGCAAACAGACACAAAGTTTAATTCTTAGACTATATTATTAATTTTATGTCATCACGAAGGATAGCCTAGTTTTATTTTGAGATTGGTTTGTTTCCCCTGGACATTTGGGATGAATAGCTCAGCATAACAAATTATTCTATATACTCTAGTTTCAAGCGTTTAAAGTGGAATCCAAGTTTTAGCATCAGGAACCAATTAAATGATAGTTAGATCTGACTGAAAAATTAATGGTCCAGAACAGAAACTGTGTAGCATTTTTTTAAGCTTTTTTTCCAGCATTTCTGTTTTGAATAAAAATCTGGATAGTTCCCAGTAAAATACAAAGCGTCATTTTTAAAAAAAATCCACTTGAATATAAATGGAGTCATACACTGGCTTGAAAATCATTTAATGATAGTTGCTTCTATAGTCTGCTATTAAACACGAGGTGTTTATCAGCCTTCACAGGCTGTTAAGACTTTGGCTATAAAACACACAGCACTGTGGGTCAATGAAGAATTGAAATGCTACTGTGCCTCTTTATGGTGAGTGTGATATGCCCTTTAAAAATCATAATTTTATATTTAAGTCATGGAGCTTGATTGCAGTAGCATTTGATTTTTTTCCTATAGAAATCAACCAGATTCAGTTGGGCCTGCCTGTGACCTTGGCAACTTGGGAGGTGGAGGCAGGAGGATCGTGGTACGAGGCCAAAGGCAGCCTGCATAATTTAGCATGATCCTGTCTCAAAAAAAATGAAAACAAAAAAGGGGCTGGGTATGTAGCTCAAAGGTAGAACACTTGCCTAGCATGCTTGAGGCTCTGGGTTCAACCCCCAGTACTGAAATCAACCAATGAATCAATATTTTAAAAAATAATCAGACCCTTGTTAATATTTTATAGTAATGATAAATAAATCTGCAGAAAAAAAGGTTAATGTATAGCCCACTGACTTAAACCTTGTTAATGTGCCTTGAGAGAACATAGTGGCCTTAGATTATATGCTAAGGGAAGGGTTCAGGCTTGAACGTTTGGCTGCTGCTTCAAGCACCCTACCCAAAGCTAGTCTAGTACCTTTAATCTGGCTCTAAATCAAACCTATCGGTAATCGCTTAGTCTGCTATACTTTTTCTGTCAGTCGTTTTGCCAAAAAAGATTTCATGGGTAACAGTATCAGAAGCACTTTTCTAATTAAATTACTGTTGCTTTACTGGAAAATCTCCTTACATTTGCAAAGGCAGGGTGTGTTCTTGTTTCCTCCATTTCTCTACTTGTCATCTATGAAGGCACTTTTGGCTGTGCGTCTTTCCAGCTTAATGGCCTCCTCACCGCAATATTCATTTTGGTTGGGTTACTCTAGCTGTCATTTTCCAGAGACAGCAAAATCCTTCAATGATGACAGAAGTCATTTGATCATGGGGAACAAGAAATAAAAAGAGCAGCCATAATTTCTTAGGACCTTTATAAGGATTTTTAAGAGAAGAAATTCTGTGATAAGAATAGATGCTCTGTTTCCAGCCTGGGACACAGCATCTTAGCGTTTTTCTTGAGGGAACTAATGGAGCATACTCACTACGTGAAAAGTAAGCTTTCTCCTCTGAGTTCTGATATTGCTTATCATTTCTCACATATGGGCTTGTGATTATGTGCTCCGTGTCTTTTTATAGCATCTTGCCTTCTTTGAGGCCCATGCCATTGTTTTTTTCTGTTCCAGGTGTGACTGCCTGGCCATGGCAGGTGCTCATTGTTCTCATCATGGTCCTTGGCTCCTTTGCTGGAAGATCTATTCCTCACCCTTCCTAGCTCTGCTCCATGTGTCAGGGAAGCCGAACCTAGTCAGCTGCCTTCTGGCTTTGGCCAATAGGAGGCAGTAGTGGGAGAGTAGAGCGCAGCAGGAAGGAAGACATGAGGGCATGCTTCTCTGTCTGTTCTAGCTGCACAACCCTTTTGACTCCAGCTCCCACTGGACAGGCTGCAGTGACTCCAGCTTCTTTTTCGTGACACCATTCTCTGGGCTTGGAGAATCCTGCTTCCTCCCCTTGATCCTCCAGCATAGGGAGTGGCTTCCTCCTCTTGCTGTTGTCCTGGTTACCCCCCTTTCCCCAATTTGGTGTCTCAGCAATTCCATCAATTGTACCAATTCTTTGTATTAAATAGTGTGTTCATTACTGTACTGAGAGATGAAGTTGGCATTGAACCTCCTAACCTGAAAGCTGCTTAATAAGGAATTGCCTTCTCCTTCAGAGGCACATAGTGGCCTGGGATCTTTGCTCACATTATAGCGTCCACAGTGGACTTCATGACCCTTACATATTGTCTTGGTATTCTTGCTTTGTCCTCTTACTTGGAATCATGGCAGTGTCTCTTAAGCATATCTCAAGGATATTAAGTCTTGGACCTGTTGTCAGGAGGACCCAATCTCTGGAGAAAGACATCATGTTTAGGAGAGTGGTGGGCCAATGAAAAAAAGGATGACCCTCAACTAGATGGATTGACACAGTGTCTGCAACAATGGGTCTAAACATAAAAAAGATCATGTGCCTGGCACAGTGTTAGGGAGTGTTTGGTTCTGTTATACATAGGGTCGCTATGTGTCAGATTGATTCAATGGCACTTAACAACAACAACAAGGATATTAGGGTATGTACTTCCTCCATGGTGTGAAGGGGCATCCTTAACCTACTATCTCAGTAATTTGGCAAAGTGGGGAAAAGGCCATGGGTTCCCAGAATGACTAATAGCAACTCTTATTGACAGAAAAAAGACAGGGATTCTGACAGGGGTGTTGTCTGACCCCTTTCTGAGGATGGGAAAAATCTGAATCTGTTTTCATGTGTCTTTTAATTTTTACCATATCCTTGTTGGAAAGCTACTGGTGTAAGCAAATTGAGTGGTCAAATTCCCTTAGACAACACTCCCAAATTCTAGCACTTTAAACTGCTTTGTATATTTTCACAAGGGACTGTAGATTAACTCAAACTCACATGGATTCTATTTCTCATCTTCCTCCTTTGCCATCCTTTTTTGTATTTCCCTGGGAGATGAGAAGTAAAAGAAATCTGGCTAATATCAAATTGTGAATATTGGTTTATGTTCTTAATAAGCTTTCACTTCACATGTACAGCAAACCCACAAAGCCATGGATTTTCCAATGCATTAGTTTCTACAAGATCTACAAGAATGTGGGATTTCGGTGAGGCTCTGTGTCCTTATTTTCTGCTATAGGCTTGGCTGTGCAGCTGGGCAATGGTCAACTGCCTGTTGTTGGAAGTCTTCTAATGTCTTGGTATGCATGAATTAGTAAAACATGACATTTTAGTAAAAATCTGATTTTTATCATGGGTAATCTTGTGTTGAGTCAGGATAGTACAATGTTTGTGGGGAGAATACTATCTGTATGGGTTTACTTGGGCTAAATGATGGAAAAATTTACCTAACTGGACTAAATACTTATTTTCACAAGAATTTTAGAACTTCAGAGGTAGAAGGGATTTAAAAGATCTTCTGACTCAATTGTTTTATTTTCCAGGTAAGAAAACTCAGGTGAGGATCAGCTGGCTTGTAGTAATTAAAGATTAAGATCTAGAATGGTTTTATTTTGCTACATTTCAGTTAACATACCATAGCTCTTAAGACAGATTTTCTTTCTGTGTCTTGACCTTAAGCCTTCAGGTCTGGCCCAGATTCATGATAGGAGACAGGCAAGTGTGTAAAGTACACATGGAACAAATGAAGTTTGAAGACTGATTATAGGGCATGGATGTGCTTGACGGTGGAAAACAGGGAAGAAGAGCAAAGACAATGTGTTTCTATGGGTGGGGGTATGGGGAGAGAAAAGGGGGGCTGCTTTTCGCTGGGTCTGGGACCATGTTATGTACATTTTAGGTGGTGCAGAAATGGTGTCAACAGAGGTAGAGTGTGCAAAAGATGGGAGGCACTGGGCAATCTGTCAATGAAGAATTAGTAGATAACTCTGAGAGGCTGTGTTTAATAGGAGTAACCAAGGCAAACAATGGACATATTTGTTGTCCTTCATCTCGTCAAATAGTGATTAAGGTGCTATAGGGAAGAGTTTTAATCCTCTGGTTGCTGAAGCATTCCTTTCTGCACATCTTCTCTAGGGCTGAATGTTATAACAATAACCATGTGAAAGCTTTAGTTTGTTCAAATAATACTGTTATATTTAAACATCCTTATATCCACTATATATATGGGATTTAGCTCAGTTGGTAGAGCACTGTTCTGTCATCTTTGAGGTCCTAAGTTCAATTCCCAGCACCGTAAAAATGGGAGAAGGACATGGCAATCCACTCCCAGGGCAATCCCAAAACAATCAGCCACTGAAAATCCTATAAGGTTCGCTATGAGTTGGATACAACTCGAGGGCACCTAATAACAACAACATATCCACTATATCCACGGTATCTGTAACAATAGGCTTAAATATAAATAAGATCTTGTGCCTAGCACAGATTTGGGGAATGTTTTCTTCTGCTGTACACAGGGTTATTCTGAGTTGGACCGACTCCACGGCACCTAACAACAACGTATCCACTACCGTGGTAAATCTTCTCTTTAGGGAAAGGCAGTTTCTTGTATGTGTAAGGAAACAAACAAGTATTTGGAATATAAGTTACTGTCATTATTTCAGAATAGTTATGTTTTATTATTTTTGAATCTAGAATATCACTTCAATGTATCATGAACATTTATGGTTTTCTCATGACTTTCTATACTATTAGCTTCCATTAGGTATTCTGTTCTCATTCAATAAAAGCTCTTCAGTGAAAATAAATGTCATTATGTTGTAATGAGTTTCAATATCTGCTGACCTTACCTGGATTTTGGAGGGTGAGTTGACTATGAAAGATTCAGCATTTCTTTATCCTTCTCTTGAGACATCAATTACTCATTAAATTTTCTTTTGATCCTTTTTGTTATATTTCAAAAATGCCAAAGGTAAAGACTTTTCAAAATGAGAAACTGGTGGAAATGGAATTGCCTGGAAGTGTTTCTTTTAACATAAAAATATAGATAGCCAAAGGAGAAAGATATAACATAAACTTTTTGTCTTTACTTCAATGGGTTATAACTAGATCAACTGAAATTGGGTATTCCAACTTTCATCCTGAAGCAAATTTTTATAGTTGAGTTATAAGCTCCTGAAAAATGGGGTTTATGATGAAACTATGGAAAAACCCTCAACTTTAGGACAAGGCACATCTATAATTTTATAGGCATTAGGCTCCTAAAATAACTTTGTATGAAGATTACTCTGGGATTTGTCCCCCATTTTGTAGAAAATGCTTAATGTTGAACTATATTTTATGCACACAAAAAGACTTATTTCATAAGACAAAGGGCTCAGGGATTTTTATTCCAATATTCAACACTACTATTACTAAAGGGCTCTCCTTCTACTCTCATAATTGAGTGATCTTAAGTGATATTTAACAGAAAATACCATTCTGTTGAACTTATATATAAAGATGGTATGTGACATAGCAATTCAAAAATTACAAGATCGTGTTCTATCCACGTATTTGGCATGTCAAAACTCAATTGATGCATCATAATAATGTCTTAAATATTCTGTTCTATAGCAACCAAGGAAATGAGTTTGATTTTTGTTTGTGTAGAGCAGTAGCTGAAGTGCTAATATTTGAGTGTGTGGCACAATAAATAAACTTTTTTATCTAATGCAAAATCTCTATTGCTGGACAATTCTTGCCTGTTTTCTTTTTATTCCTTTATCTTTTTTCTTTTATAATAAAGGGGAATAAGCCCAATACTCAAGACAAGAACAAATTAGAATGTTTAGATTCTCAAAGTACTTTCTTGGTGAATCAGGTCTTTTTTTTTAGAAAAGGGGGAGGATATTTATTTATTTATTCATTTTTGCGGTGCTGAGGGTTGAACCCAGGGCCTTGCGGTTGCATGCTTTGCAAGTGCTGGACCACTGAGCTGCCTGCCTAGCCCATTTTTTTTTTACATTTTTGAGAAAAGGTATTGCTAAATTACTCAGACTGCCTCTGGTCTTGAATTTATGATCATCCTGCCTCCACCTCCCGAGCTGTTGGGATTACAGGCGTGTGCCACCACACCCGGCTGGGGGAGGATATTTATTAACTTCCAAACCTAGTTTGAAAGTTAGTCCTTCATATATAAGATATCTGATTCAAGTACAGTTCATATTAATATATAAAGGCACAACATACTTTAAAAACATTTAAAAAATTATCTGAAATTGACAAGAATGCATATATTTATTATGTACAATGTGATATTTTGAAATATGTATACACTGTTTACTGGCAAAATAGAGTTAACTAATAGGGGCATTGTCTTACATATTTACCATTTTTTTGTGGTGAGAATACTTAACATTTACTCTCAGTGATTTTCAAGAATACAATGTATTCTTGAATACAATGTATTGTTATTAACTGTAGTCACCATGGTATAGTATATAATAGATCTCTTAGAGGTATTACTTGTATTTTTCTGTCCTTTGACAAACATGAATGCAACGTTGTTCCCCAGTTGCTTTGCCACCCCACCCCCACCTGCTCCTGGCAAACACCATTCTTCTATAAGTTCAATTTTTTTTTCGATTTCACATATAAATGAGAGCATATGATTTGTTTTTCCGTGGCTGGCTTATTTCACTCAACACAATATCTTCCAGGTTTATACACGTTGCTGCAAATGATAGGATTTCCTTTCTTTCTAAGGCCAATTGTATTCCATTATGTTTATGTATCCCATTTTCTTTGTTCATTCATCTGTCAGTGGACACTTAGGTTGATGCTATGTCTTGGCTACTGTGAATAATGCTGCAGTGAAGGTGGAAGTGTAGATATCTCTTAATTGTCTCTGGATATATACCCAGTGCCTGCAGCTGTAGCCCTGTGACATCCAATCCCATCAGATCTCGGAAGCTAAGCAGGGTCAGACCTGGTTAGTACCTGGATGGGAGACCGCCTGGGAACACCAGAAGCTGTAGGCTTGGGAGAAGGACCTGGCAACCCCCTCCCAAAAATCAACCTGCCATTGAAAACCCTATGAACAGCAGAGAAGCACTGACAATAGTGTTTCCCCTGTTGTACAGAGGGTCGCTATGAGTCGGATACCGACTCGACGGCACCTAACAAC
>VMDO01011837.1:43362-64992 GCA_007922755.1 Pedetes capensis | reverse complement strand
AAAGAGGTATGATAACAATGACTCATCAAGTCAAGATGCTCTGTCTCTTTCCACATTATTTTACATGCTTTAATGTCCCACTTATAACCAATATATAGAAAAGTTCTACATGGATCAAATAATATCTTAATTCTTCAAGAGTATATTCCATATATTCTCAAATCTAATTGACACAGCTTTCGACTATGAATCCAATTTGTATATGATTTGAAGTCATATTGGATTCTATAACCTAAAACTGTGGAAAGGGTATGGATTAGATTTGGGAATATATAGCATTCTGTTGGTGATAAAAAGTGGTCTGGAGAAAGAAAGCAGAAAACTATTCTTTTCATGTCATTAAGGAAAAAAGCCACCCTTTTTCCTCTCAAATCACAGTGTCTTTAAAAGTTGATGATGATGATGATGATGATGATGATGATAATAACAACTTTGGACATTTACTGAATGGAACACAGTACATGTATCAAACTTAGTATTGATAAGCATTATCTAAATAATTGAATTTAAGCTGCACCTTCAGGCAGTTACGGTGGTTCCTCTAATTCTATGAATTAGGAAATGAAGGGTTAAGAGCCTAAATAGATTCCCCACAGCCATATCATTGTGTGTCTAGCCCACAAAAGCGGACTTTTGCTCCCTGTTCAAACTTTGAAAGCAGTTATAATTCAACCTAGTATTGCAACAAAGAATTAGATAAAATCCAACAGAGGTCACAGGCCAGAATTCACATTAATCCAAACTCCAAGGACAGTTATTGAAGCTGAAATTCCCTTCAGACCATGAAGGAGTAAGCTCTGTTTGACCCTTGAAAAATATAGATTTTGATCACGAAAACTTCAAGCCTCCTAAGGTACCAACTTTCTCAGAACCCAGTGGTCAAATTCGTTTCTCTATTGAAAATGACATTTAGATATATGTGGTCAAGATGCTACTTCCAAATATGCCAAGAGGTCATCTAACAAGAAAAATAACTTTAGGGTAAGAGATTTGCTCTTCCACAAATAAGCCAGCATTTTAATGGAGCTCAACAAACAAACAATAAAACCACCTCCCTACATTATGCATCTGGACTATATCTATTCTAAGATTATAGTGAACACAAAATTTCCTGATCCTGTGTAACTCTGACTATTCTCCCGTATGATGTATTGCAATAATAACATAAAATCAAAATGCATAAAACAACTGATTAAAGGAAATGTTCTTACCAGTAAATTAAGTTCTCCTTAGCTCCACTATGAACTGTTTGCGGTATTAGGGCAGAATAATTGTTTGAGGTTTACAGCACCTAGGGATAGATTTGAAAGTTGTAATTTTAGAAATATTTTCAATCTAAGGAACCAATTTTAAATTAATTTTTACCTTTTTTTCTGATCCCAAAACACACATAAACTGATTTAGTTTCTTTCTCTTCACACCCCTCCCCACAAGCTTCTAGTCAAATACCTAAATAATAACATTATTCTGTTGTTAAAAAATAAAAAAATTAAAAAATTAAAAAACAAAACAAAAGAAAACTGAATCTCTACTTCAGAATAACAGAAGCACAGAGAACAGACATACAGAAAACAGCCGCGTAATTACATTTCACATTGAAAGAATTATTGATGTGTCCTCTCTCACAGATTCAAGTATTTCACAACAGACCACAACTGGTAAGTATTTCTACTTGGCAGTCCTCCATGAACTGTTTTCCATGATAGCCACTTGCTTTTGTCTGATACTGTAACCAATGCATCAAAATAAAATAATGTAGACCGAAATAAGGAGAGTTCGATTGGAAAGTACTCACAGATCAGATCTCTATCAAATACACAGTGAACATAAGCCTTTATTCAAAAGGCCATCTCCTACCCAGGTGTCTTCATGTCAAGCCTCCCATTTTTTAACAAATCAACATGTGAAATGAAGGAAGTATTTCAACCAATAAATACACTCCTTTTATTGTTATTTCCCAGATGATTCGAGGTTGACTTTTAGTCTCTAGAAGAATGTTTATGAGCATGTTTTCTAATCCTGTCGCATGAACACATCTTTGAAAAGCTAAGCTTCTCTGTTAGGCATTAAGACAATCAAGTCAAACATTTTTTGCATACAAGTTGTTGCAATTTAATGAACATAATTCAGCAGAGCTAAATCCCATCTAGTAATCCTAATACTTTCTGGTAGAAATTAGTAATTAAAGAGATTTATAAAACTATATTTGGCCCTAAGAAAAGGAAGGAAGACTAAAAAATTCAAGCAATCCACTTCCATTCTGTGCATTAATTGACAATCACTTTGGCCTTATTCCAAAACCTGCTGCCAAGAAGTTATAAACAGATTGCAATGCCTCCGGAGAGAACCTCACACCGGCACACTGAGAAGAAAAATTCCACCCCGGCAAGTGTAAGAAAAGCCCCCACTGCTTTCCAATTGACCAAGTGACACACTGCACAGACTGTGCCCTTTTTACTTTCCTTTAGTAACCTCATTTCAAGCCCATTAGGCCCACTCCTGACACCATTATTATTTGCATGATTTTAACAAATAGAATTTTTTAAGGGCAATAACAATGTACAAAACAGCACTTAATATGGTTCCCAACCAGTGGTCCATGGTACACACTGCTGGACCACAACTGTGCTTATTGACTTCCGCAGGCTACTAGGAGATGTTTACCTAACTCAGGGAACACAGAAAACGGCATTCACTCTATTGTGTCCAGCATCCTATGTGGTACAACAGTCTCGATGAGGAAAAGGAGAAACGGAATGTTAGCACATATCGATTCCAAGTGAGATTTCCTGAGGCTGAAATAAGTGACAAAAAGTAGAATAACCTTTATTTATGCCAGTGATAAAGAAGGTCACACATTTGGTGCACTGTACATCTGGGGTTCAATTTTTATTGTTCTAATATTAAGTCTCTGCGAGGCATCACTTCAAAACGCATGTCACACAGCTACCACAGCATGAGTCCCAATGGGTCCCAACATTTCACCAAGGTCAAGGACACCCATAACAACAGAGATGGGTGCCTGTGCTGAATCATCCACACTCGCTCTTAGGGATTTTAAAACTGTGGTTTGGCATTGGGCAGGGAGACTGTAGCTACTGATCAGACTTATTTGTATGCTCACAGCAGCTGCCTTGGGCCTGCTGAGCTCTCATCTGCTTTGTTCAACTTTGGTTGAGAAAGCACTTGCATTTAATCATGGATATCAGTTATTTGCTGCTAATCTAATCACTGGCTCTGTGTGTGTGTGTGTGTGTGTGTGTGTGTGCGCGCGCGCGCACGTGTGTGTGTTTGTGCATGTGGAAGTGTGTATGCCTGCATGTGTGTGCTTATTCAGTGTATAGGAAGGGTTATCTTTGTGTTATTTGGTTCCCTTTTATGCCTTCATATTGTAGGTGCAAGACCTCTTAAAAGAGGTATGCAGACAATCCTTTAAAATGCAGCAAGTAATATGAAAATATGGGTACACATGTATTTTCTTGTTATTTTATCTTTTTTAACAAAAATTCTGCCTCTATCCTCTTATGGTAAATATTAGTGTCTGTACAGTTTAGAATATATACATGCTGGAGGCTCTAATAGTATCATGATAAAGGAACATACTACTACGGCTGCTGCTACTACTACTGCTACAGTGTAAGTAATATCATTCTAATTCTGCATTTATTCCTCTAGTAGGATATATGATCCTTTGGATTTATTTACTCTAGAAGTATTTACCCTATCCCTACCACTGGCCTAGACACTAAAGTCTCATTTTCTATTCTTTGGGAAAAGTAGTTTTATTTTTCCCCAATGTCTCTGAGTTTCTTCTACCTTAAGATACAAATAAATATACCTACCAAATGTAAAAGGTTGATTGATAGGAATACTCAAAAGCAAATCTGAAGAATTTAATAGCTTGTTCAGACAAAATGAATCTTTGGGTTCTTGTTGGTTGCTTTTTTTATTATTAAAAAAAAGTACGACTTAAAGAAGGTACAGTGTAGGCACAACAAACCAGTCAAACAGTATTCACCAGAGGAAAAATAACCTAAAAGAGAGAGGCAGTATACCAGAGAGAGAACTAGAACTTCCTCAAGAAGAAGAGGTAGTTAAGAAGTGGATTCCATGGGCCATTCGGCAAACAGTGAACCCATCCAGTAGCCTTGAAGTGGAAGCTCAGAATAAGCTGGACTCAGGTCCACACAGCCTCTGAATAAGAGCCTCTTGTTGATATAAGTTTCTCCGTTATTGGACAGCCTGCAGCCATACCACTGTGGTGCCTGATCCTGTCAGATCTCAGAACTAAGCAGGGTCAGGCCTGGTTAGTACTTGGATGGGAGACCACCTGGGAACACCAGGTGCTGCAGGCTTGGGAGAAGTACTCGGTAACCCACTCCCCCAAAACAATCAGCCATTGAAAAACTTATGAATAGCAGAGAAGTACTGACGATGGTGCTTTACCTGTTGTACATAAGGTCACTATGAGTTGGATACCAACTCGGTAGCACTTAACAACAAGTTATTGAAAAACAGCATTTTATACACACTGGGACCCCTTCAACACACCTATGAGTTCTTCTCATGCTCAGCAAGCAAACAATGATCTCTCATGGTGCTAGAGGAAAAGTTGGCTGTATAAGAATGATTTAAACACTGTCACTTTTTAATATGTTTTTCTAAAGTATTTTTAGCCTCACTCAGTGTATAGCAGATCACATGCAAATGGCAATTCCATCATTGCCAAAGCTAATGAATGTCCAATTCATTATGTCCATGAACCTTCCTTTTACTCTTTACACTTAAAACAATGAATCTTAATTTATAAAATGGCATGTCCTGATGGCAATCCCTGTATTATTGGCTGGCTAACTACAGCTTTGATGAATTAATGACTAAGGGCATGAAAGCTAAAATACTATTATGTAGAGATTGGCATTTCATAGTTTCTTAACTTGACAGTGCCAGGTGTGAATTTTACACTCTCATGGAACAGGAGGGAGCACGTTGCTACCACAGTAGCTATCAAAAGTGGCAGAAAATGTAGTCAGTATCTGCTTTTTCATTGTGTAACCTTAAGCTAACTATGCAGCCTTTTGGAACTCTAATCATCCCATCACTAAATAAAGGATATCAGTATCTTCCCTGCAGAATGGGTTTGAGGAGTTAGACTTACATTGTAAAAATACCTAGCACAGGGCTGAGATCTAGAAGATGCTCAGTGAACAGGAAGTGGCAGCCATAGGAGCAGCATGCTTAGGCAGGCAACAATGCTAGGCGGGGCATTTGAACAACTCCAGTGTCTTTCTACTTGAAGGTACCTACTCAAACTCAGCAAACAGGAAGACACCACATGGTATCCCAGATGATAACAGATGAACATTGACAGCTGATGTGGAAGCCACATATCTGGGCATCTGCATGCCTTTATTCTTACATGAAAGAAAAGGGCTACTTTCCAGGGTTTTATGTAAGTTTTTGAGTTCCTCAAGGCCAGGTGAAAAACTGGCTCATTCAGTTTTATTTCCCTAGCACCCAAGCACACTAGCTGTCAAATTGTCAAATATTCTTTGCTTAGTGCATGTACCATACATTGAATGGAAATGCTTCCTCTGTATGTATTTATAATAAAGAATAGTTATATCATTTTCCACTTTTGAAAAAATGTACCTAATCTCAATGGTACTGATGAAGATCAAAGAACATAGCCTTTAGGATGGAATGAGCCTCGATATCAACAAAACAAAAATCCTTAAAATTGGGTCAGTATGAAACATCACGATAAATGGAGAAAACATTGAGGTTGTCCAAGATTTTGCTTTACTTCACTCTACAATCAACACACATGGAATCAGAGCCAAAAAATCAAAAGACATATTGCATTAGGAAAGCTGTCACGAAAGCCCTCTTTAAAGTGTTGAAAAGTAAAGATGTCACATTGAAGACCAAGGTGTGCTTGACTCATGCCATGGTATTTTCAGTCACATCATATGGTTGTGAAAACTGGACATTGAATAGGGAGACAGGAAAAGAATTGATGCTTTTGAATTATGGTGCTAGCCATGAATATTGAATATACCATGAACTGCCAAAAGAACTAACATATCTATCCTAGAAGAAGTGCAGACAGAGTGCTCTTTGGAAGCAAGGATGGCTAGATTGCTTCTGTTGTATTTTGGACATGCATTCAGGAGGGACTCATCCCTAGAGAAGGACCTCATGTTTGCGATAGTGGCAGGTCAACAACAACAACAAAAAAGGAATACTCTCAACTAGATGGACTGACACAATGATTGCAATAATGGGCATAAATATAAAAAAGAGCATGTGCCTGTCCTAGAATCAGGGAGTGTTTTCTTCTGTTCTACATAGGGTCACTGTGAGCCGGACCCCATTTGACAGCACATAACAACATCAACAATCTCAATGGATCTTTAGACATGGGAGGTTTCCTGATGACTTTAAAAAGACCATTAAAAAAATCTGTGACCACCTCAGCTTTAGTCAGTATTTGAGTCAATAATCTTAAGAAGCTGGGATTGAAAACATTTTTTTTTCTGTCATCAGTTAACATTTACCTTGCAGGGATGAACTCTTGATTCAAATGATGGAGGCCTCAGTAGAAGTACTCTCAATGGGTGCTGAGATGTTTTCAATACAAGTTTGTTGAATGACTATGTATTTTTAAAATGGAAATGATATATCATGTACTTAGTAGTCCCTTAAATATAAGCTAGTAGTAGAACAAAACAGGGTAACCAAACAGAAATTCTTTGACAAACCTAATATAAAATGACTCACAATAAAAGGAGAACCAGAAAAAATGTGATTAAGTAGTGAATGTTTGGAATTTGGAGAAGTCAATGTTTTAGAAATTACTTATAGGCCAAACTTTGTATGAGCAATAAGAAGATGCTGATTTTTTTTCCCTAAGAATATTTCTGAAAGAGCAATCTGAAAAAAATACACAGTCCGTATTTCTGATCCCTATTTGAGAATTTGTTTACAAAATTGCAATTTTTGACTTCCTAAGGTCACTCACAATTTTTCCATAATATCAATTTAAGACATACCTAGATATTGTGCTAAGCACTTTACATATTATGTCATATAATGCAAATATCTTCTAACCTGAGTACTATTGGCTCTAATTTTACAGATTATTTAACTAAATTCAAATGGATTTGATAGCATGGGCAAAGTTACAAAGAGACCAAGTAATAGAACCAAGGCTGGAACTCAGCACATGAAACTCCAAAGCCTGACTGCCTTCCTTATTCCATCGTTCATATAATGTACCTTGATCTTATTTGAGAAAAACACTCTATCATAATTACTTCCCTATCTTCTACTTTTTTTATGGTGCTTGGGATCAAACTCAGGTCCTTGTGTGTGCTAAGCAAGCATCCTACTACTGAAGTACATCCTAGCCCTCTTACTAGGTCTTAAGACATGCATTCAACTGTGTGA
Organism: Pedetes capensis; assembly: GCA_007922755.1. NCBI lineage: Eukaryota > Metazoa > Chordata > Mammalia > Rodentia > Pedetidae > Pedetes > Pedetes capensis. Next base: position 57,540 of record VMDO01011837.1, on the reverse strand, counting down.
AGCAGGCCAGCAGCATGACCTGGAGATATCAGGAAAGAATAGTCCAGAGCAAATCACAGTTCTAGTGAGTTTTATTTTTAGCTCTGTTATGAACACCATCTCTTAAGGACAAGTTTCTAAACTGCTTGGGGCCTCAAAATCCTTACCCACAACCACAGAATATTAACTGCATAATTTTTTCAGTCTCTTTTTGTCTTGAAACTCTATGATTATAAGAATAAACAAGCAAACACACACACCTCTCTCCTCATGGAACTGAAGGAGGTAGAGAAGAAGAGAGACTAAAGATGGAAGAAGGTAGCACTATGGGGTTCTTACATAGGGAAGAGTGAAAATATTAAACATCTTCAATGTGAAAAAATGACTGCACAGATGAGATTAAATAAAATAAAATCTTAAAAGATACAGAAAAAGCTGACATAACTATGTTTTCTACCATTTTAGGCTGTTACCACTCAGGGGAGGGGAAATCTCTCAAGGAAAAAAATAGGATAAAATCACATATGGTAGAATTCTATGACTATCATAGTTTATGCAGGTTTTAGACATAAATAGTTTTCAGAGAATCTGAGATATATCCTTGGCCAGTGCACTCATTGTTTATTAACAAAAAGGAAGTGTATATTTCATCTCTAACATTTAAAAACACCCTGGAGAACAATCACAACTTCTCAAGAGCTCTCCCCTTCCCCATAGATGGCCAGCCTGGAGGGACCCGAATCTAAATGATGAGACAGGTAACACTCAGGCACCATGAGGGTTTGACCCAGCTCCAGCTTGGAGCCCACAAGAGAAAATCAACATATATGGTTGAATGAAGGAATAAGCATCGCCCCTTACTAGCTATGTCCCCTTGGTTAAATTATTTTACTCCTCATTTTCTCTGCAATCAAATGTGGATATGACAAAGCTCCTGGGAAACCAACTACAGGCAAGAATCCCCCACTGTGTGATACCAAGGTGGCCAGCCATGCCCTGAAGCCACAGGCTGCCACCCAAGGCTCCCATCCTTCATCCCACTGGCAGGGGCCTTGCCACCATGAATACTCAGGTAACAGAAAAACTCTTGATGCTGAGTTTCAGCCATGCTGCATAGTCAATCCACAAAACTTGGACCCCAACTGCAATACTAGGAGAGGGCTGGAACTTTTCCAAAAACCCTATTTGTCACTGTGGGTGAGAAAAATATCCCATCCCAATATCTTTGGCATATTTCAAGTTGGTTATTAAGAAAAAAAGCATGCCACTGAGGACACAGGAATGGCTCTGAAACACTGACCTTTACTGAGAACTTTATAGCTATCAACCCACATTTGTGAAGTAAACAGCCAGCAAATGTAAAATAGGCTTTTCTGTCTGACCCTCCTTTCTCCCTTGAACAGATTTTTTTTTTTTCAGAGAAAGAAAAGGTTGGGAGTGTGATGCCTGGGGCAAACAGAGATGTCCACAGGTGGCTTTTACAGGACAATTCTTGCTTAGCATGAATCTCCTCCCCTGATTTAATAGGCTGCTGCCAGCTCCCTTTACCCTGAAGCTCAAGTCCCTTTCCTTTTGTTTAACTCCACAGAAGCTTCAACTGTTTTTGAGTTTCAAACTGTACATATGTGGCTCATTAATAAATTTGGTTCATAAATAAACTTGGATTTTTTTCCTGTTAAACTGCCTATTGCCTTTTATTTATATATTAAAATAATCAAACAAACAGAGGGAAAAGAGGTAAGTTTAAAATTTCCCTACATGATCACCTTGGAACCTGATGGCAGGCACATTCTTGTCTGCTCATTACTGTTGAAGATAGGGGAAGTGTCAAAAGAAATGATGTTTGAAATGACTTTCAAAGCAATAAGCAAAATGCCAGTGTTTTAAAGTAAGAATAAATCAGATAAATAGACTTGTAGGTTTCAAACAGGATCTGGCTCTGATTTTACATTATTTTCTAGTTCAACTCAAAACTATCTCCTCAGGAAGTAGTGTCTCCATTAAAAGAATGTGCATTAGCAATTCTGAAAACAATTTCTAGAGGAGCAGTATGTTTTTATTTGGTGGTGCTGTTGGGTGCCATCAAATCAGGTCCAACTTGTAGCGACCCTATGTACAGCAGAATGAAACACTCCTTGACTCTGTGTCAGGCACACAATATTTTTTATATACAGTCCAAAATGTATGTGACAATAATCTCTAATATCAATGAAGCAAGGCTCCTTTGACTAAGCCAAAGCAAACCAGTTCATTGTGAGTGAATTAATAGCAAAGACAGCCTACTTTCATAATGATAACAGGATACATTTATATACAGCTAACGATCTGCCAGGCACTATTTCATTAACTCATTTTATCCTTACTACCCTATGAAGTATACACTTTTATTTTTAATGTCCTCATGCAAAGGTGAGAAAATATAGGCATAAAGAAGTTATATGTTGCCTAAGGTTACATAATGATTTCCCTAGAATGGAGCTTTATAACTTTGATAGCCTTAAGTATTGTCAAAGGTAATATCGAAGCAGCAATGTACTTTTAATGTAGATTCTTGTTCTTTGCCGCTGAAAGCTTAGTGACAAACATTTTCAGTCATGATTAAAGAACAGAATTACAACCCATTAAAAGTCACATTGAAATACATATGAAAACAGCCAGGAAGTTTTCCAGGCATGCTTAGGTATGAAAAGAACTTACCACAACTGTTATTAGGACTTTCTGCCCTGAAGCATTGCATAAGGGGGGTCTTTGTTTATTCATTCAAGTATGTATTATTGACTACTTTATTTCTGGCACTGGGGTCAAGGCATGCCCATGAATGGGGGGCTTTATGGCCTCAAAATAGGAACTTGTCTAAACAAATCTGATCCCGGGATATTATTCCCTATTTCCTGCTTCAGCCATTGCACCTGCTGTTCTGGTCTGAGTATTTGCTCATGCACCTTTCAACCCCTGACCACACAAAGATCCTTGCAGCATTGGCCTGTGAGCCTCCGAATCCTTGTTTTCTCCTAAGCTCCCCAAAGCAAACCAAGAACTAAACTCTCTAACTTTCTCTTGGAATATGACTAATGTCGCAGATGTTTTGAACACCAGTTTATTATTTTAGATGGATAACTATTTAAGGTTTTTCACATGGTGAATCTCAGGAAACAATAAGAAATTATCAGGTGATTACACCTATGAGAAGCTCAATTTCTACCCACAAAGTCATATTTAAAAGGATTTATTGTTGCTGTTAGATGCCATCAAATGGGTGTTTGACTCATAGTGACCCTATGAACAACAGGTGAAAGAGTACTGTTACTGCTTCTCTGCTATTCATAGGGTTTTCTAAGGCTGATTGTTTTTTGGGAGTGGGTTGCTGGGTCCTTCTCCTAAGCCTACAGCACCTGGTGTTCCCAGGCAGTCTCCCATCCAAGTACTAACCAGGCTTGACCCTGCTTAGCTTCTGAGATCTGCTGGGTTTGGATACCATGGTGGTATGGCTGCAGGCAAAAGGACTCGTAGATGATGGCAATTGGTTAAGGTGGATAACTGCAGGGGTTTTTGTTTTATAATGTGTGTAATAAATGTTCACTGCTGAAATTTGGTAAAATACAAAAGAATACATGTATGCATATGTGTGTGTGAGCATATTTATAAATATATATTCATATGCATATATTCATATGTATATTGTTGTTGTTAGGTGCCGTCACTTCAGGTCCAAATCAACAACCCTATGTATAAGAGAACGAAACACTACCTGACACTGCCATGCCCAGCACTATGTCAGTGCTTCTCTGCTGTTTACAGGGTTTTCCATAGCTGATTGGTTTGAGATTGTGTGGAGACTGGGGTGCCAGGTCCTTCTCCCATTTTTGCAGTGCTGGGGATTGAACCCAGGGCTTCAGAGAGCACAGAGCAGCACTCTACCAACTGAGCTAAACCTCAGCCCCAATTCATATGCACATACATAATAAAATGGAAAAGATCCTATTGACACTTAGTGTATTTCCTTCCTCAATTGATATATCAATACTCAACTATTGCTAGAGCTATACATACTCACACATATACACATGTGTACATATATGTGCATATATGTAAAATCACATATGGCTTATCTGTATATAACATTATGATCATTTTACCTTTGTAAATAATTTAATATCATGTTTATGATACTGGATGGGGTGGTGCATGCCTGTAATTCCAGTGACTTGAGAGGCAGAGTCAGGAAGATTGCAAGTTTGAGGCCAGAAACAGCCTGCATAACTAAGGGAGATCTTGTCTCAAAAATAAATAGTAGAAAAATGGGGCTGGAGGTGCAGCTCAGTTGGTAGAGAGCCACTCTGCACTCTCTAGGGCACTTGGTTCCATCTCCAGGGCTGCAAAAACTGGAGAAGGACATGGAAGTCCACTTCCAATGCAATCCAGAAACAATCAGCCATTGAAAATCCTATGAGGTCACTCTGAGTCAGACGCAACTAGAGGGCACCTAACAACACAAACAATCAAGCACCAGGCATGTATATAAGATTTTTATGTTCATATACTTGAGTCAAAAAGTATACATCTAGAAATTAAACTTAAGTTTAAACATATTAAGATACACCAAACATCAGTGTAAAGTGATGTTTACTGAGTATAATTTACCACAGTGAAATTTTGGTAGTGACTTAAGGTTCAATAATAGAGAAATAAATTCTTCAAATAGAGTTATGTATAAGAAAGCTTTGTGGTTTTAAAAATGTTGTGTTTTCAAAGATTAGTGCTAAGAGATATTTCTTGCAGTATAATATTATGTATAGGTGAAATGAAGTATTCCAAAATTTTGTATGATGAGCTTAATTTTATTAAAAGAGACCTCTGTGTACCTCTGTCTACATAGGAAATAACATTGGAAGGAAATGCATCAAACTGCTTGCACTACTGCTTATGGGAAGAAAGAAGTAAAGAGAAATTGAAGATGATCTACATAATTTAATAGGTATATTTTAATGATCATGAATTACTTTTTTTTCAACCAAAGACATATTAAGAAAGAAAGACACTATTTTTCTCCAAAGTCTCATAGTCATTTGGTTAGAAAGTAATTGGTGCAGTTTATCCAGGGGACAGAAATGCATGGCCATCCAGTTTGAGGGAAGGGGCTAGGTATGGGATAGCAAGAGAGGCATCTTGGAAGCTTACAAGACCAGAACACAATCCAGAAGATACCAGAAGTGTGGGAAGTTGAAGGTGAAGTGCACAAGGAGCAGGGAAGAGATCATAAAAAAAAAGATGACAAGGCAAAAGTGAACTGTAATGACAGCGTGATGAGCCCGGGGTGCCATGCTTAGATAATTAACCTTCATCTTATGACAGAAGACCATTGTGGGTTTTTAGCAGGAAATGACAGGATCAGATTTATGGGTCAGGAAGATAACTCTAATTTGACAACATTATAGTTTCAGATATATTTAAGGTTTCACGAATATTGAGGGTCTTGAGTCACTAAAAATGAAAGAGGAAAGGGAGAAAAGAAGGCACCAAAATGATTTTGGGATTGCTTAAGTTTAGCTCTTAGCTTAGGGAAAGAAAGTACTTCTTAGTTCTTACCAGAAAAGGTCCTTGAGTTGAGAAGAGAGAGAGTATCAGAGAAAATTTTAGACTATAATGAAAAGTTTAATTATCTGGACAGCACCCATACTAGCACTTACTAGCCGTGGACTCTGGAGCATGTGGCAACCTCCCTGAACTTCTATTTCTTATTTTACTTTTTTAACTGGAGCTACCAAGCCCTGCCTCACTTCACTCACAGGCTGGCAATGAGAATTTATGAAAGGCAAATCATGTAACAGAGTGAATATCTAACATAATGATAATTATTTTATATATACTCACCAGCCAAGGCATTTGACTGTGTGGATCACAATAAATTATGGATAATATTGCAAAGAATGGCAATACCAGAACACATAATTATACTCATGAGGAATCTGTATATGGACCAGGAGGCAGTTGTTTGACCAGGCCAAGGAAACACTGGGTGGATTAAAGTTGAGAAAGGTAGGCATCAGGGCTGTATCCTTTCACTGTACCTCTTCTATCTCTATGCTGAGCAAATAGTCTGAGAAGCTGGACTTTATGAAGAAGAATGTGGCATCATGATTGGAGGAAGACTAACAATCTGTGTTATGCAGATGACACAACTCTGTTTGTTGAAAGTAAAGAAGATTTGAAGAACACAGCCTTTAGGATGGATTGCTCTGCAACATCAACAAAACAAAATTCCTTACAATTTGGTCAGCATGAAACTTCCTGATAAATGGAGAAAACATTGAGGTTGGCCAAGATTTTGCTTTACTTGGTTCTGCAATCAACACATATGGAAGCAGCAGTCAAAAAATCAAAAGATATATTGCATTAGGATAAGCTGTTGCAAAAGTCCTCTTTAAAGTGTTGAAAAGTAAAGGTGTCACATTGAAGACCAAGGTGCGCCTGACTCATGCCATGGTACTTTCAGTCACATCATATGGCTGTGAAGGCTGGACATGGAATAAGGGAGATAGGAAAAGAATAGAAGCTTTTGAATTGTGATGCCAACTATGAATATTGAATATGCCATGGATTGTCAAAAGAACTAAGGTATCTATCCTAGAAGAAGTACAGACAGAGTGCTCCTTGGAAGCAAGGATGGTTAGATTGTGTCTGTTGTATTTTGGACATATAGTCAGGAGGGACTCATCCCTGGAGAAGGACCTCATGTTTGGGAGAGTGGCAGGTCAATGAAAAAAAGGAAGACCTTCAACTAGATGGATTGATATAGTGGTTGCAACAGTGGGTTTAAACATAAAAAAAGATCATGTGCCTGGCACAGAATCGAGGAGTGTTTTGTACTGTTGTACATAGAGTCCCTATGAGTTGGACCTCTCTCTAGGGCACCCTAGAACAACAACAGCAGCCAATGGAAACTTTAATAAGAAATATCTAAGTGCAAAGAACTAACTTGTAGAAATGTGAAAACAATCAGCAGTGCATGAATAAATGACTCTAATAACTCTCTAAGAAAATCTAAAACTGTTACTAAGAGATATAGTAAGGTGTTGAAAAAACAAAGTACAGTATAATTCTTGATGGAATGTAAATTTTACCATAATTATTTAAATTTTCTTTTATTACAATTAAGTGCTAATTCACATTAATTTTAATACAGCATATGTGCAAATTCAATGACACCTATCAAAATATCTTTAATGGAGACCCATATAAAATAATAATCCAATACAAAGATCTCCAGGGCAAAGCGTACAGCAGAATGATGTACAATCACAATTTTGTCACTGAAAACACTAAACTAATAATTTGTAACAGCCTTGCCAATATGTACACTGAGACTGATTCCCCAGTGCCTCATCACAGTGTGTTCAGTGTAGTATAGACACCCAGTCTCAGTTAAATAGATGAATATGCAAGTCCTCACCATAACCTTCTCTTCAAGCACCTGTTGCTGTGACTTCCACTCCTGCTGAATAATGATCAGCACTTCAATCAGAAATAGAGGGAATCTTGGATATTTTTAGCAAGGTGATAGTAGAAAATCATTAATGACGTGTTTAAAAATGCTCATTAAAATAAACGGTATTAGAATGAGTAATGCAAGTAGGGTGAAATACATCTGGAATGATAGAGAATAAGCTTTAAAAGTGTAAGCCAGGCACAGTGGCACATGCCTGTAATCCCAGCAATTTGGGAGATGGAGGCAGGAGGATCACAAGTTTGAGACCAGAAGCAGTGTGCATAATTTAGCAAGACCCTGTCTCAAAAAAAGTAAAACAATGGGCTGGGGATGCAGCTCAGTGGCACAGCACTTGTAAAGGATGCAAGTGCATGTCCCTGAGTTCAATCCCCAGGACCACAAAAAAGAAAAGTATTTCTACTTGAAAGTTTAAATCAATATAACTTTCTTTAGATATTAAAATCAACATTTAATAGAAACTATATTTAATCCAATCTTATTTTGCAAAATTGGAGCCTTACTTTACCTGTTGGTTAAGCTTGCTTTTGATCTCTGTAAACTGTGCATCAGTAAATGTCAACAGTGAAAGTAAAAGAAGTGGCCATGGTACTAGCAATGGTGATGTTGTTAATGTAAAAAATGAGAGAAGAAGAAGAAAGAAAGATGGGAAAATGCCTTAACTACAGGAAATACTCAAGGTAGTTTTAATTTTTTAAATAAATGTTGGCAAAAATTATTCACAGATCTCCAGTCTGCATTATATTTCTCACTTAGGGAATTTGGAGGATAGATATTCTACTACACAGAATTACAGTTAGACAAAACAGTAAGTATAAGTCAAGATACAAAATTCACCCTTCATATATCTAACATTATTATGGGTGGTGGGCTGTGATTTAGCTCAGTTGGTAGAGCACTGCTCTGCAGTCTCTGAGGTCCCAAGTTCGATCCCCAGCACAACAAAATGGGAGAAGGATGTGGCAACCCACTCCCAAGGCAATCCCAAAACAGTCAGCCATAGAAAACCCTATGAGGGTCGCTATGAGTTGGGCTCAACTCGACAGCACCTAACAATAACAATAACATTACGGGTGGTAAGACTCCCAGTAAAATTGGGGGAAAAATACATGCTCTGATCATCTAGTGAACCCCTGTAAAATCACACGCCCACCTGAAGATCTGAAGAAGCCTAATGGCTCTCCACAAATATGCATGTGGCTTTCTGTACACAATTCAGTGAACATAGTAACAACAGTCTGAAAAAAAATCACCTCTGATATAGCTATTCAAAATCCTCAAGATCAAGTTCAATTGTGAAAAGAGATTGTCCAGCCTTAACACAAGGAACCAAAATCAGTTGTAATTGCTTATTTGAGTCATGTGCAAACTACCTATAACAACACAGTATCTCATATTTGACAGTACTCTAACAAGGACTTATTTAACCCTTGAAAGAACTTTGCAGGATATTTTCACTAAGTTCCTTTAGAAATGAGGAAAAATAAAATCCAAAGGGTCAGATTACCTCCTTCATGTCACATATAAGAAGTGACAAATGTCAAGTACCCAAGTACTGTGATTCTGATTCTAGACCTTCCTCAGCAATGTGAAAACCCAGTCTCTACATTTAAAAAAAGAACAGTGTGCACTTTGTGAAGGCAGACAATTTAAAATGGGACAAGACATGTTCAGTCTTTTACTATGAAAGGAAGACATTTAAAAAAAAACATCAGCTGGTGGTTGTATGAACAAGTGAGCAAGCTGTGGATCCAGCGCTTTCCTACTTGGGATTTTGTCAGTTTAAAGACTTTGCTTTCATCTATTCCTGTTTAATGTGAATGAGACAAAAGCCAGAGAGAGTCACCACTTCTCAGACTCTCCACATAATTCAGGCATCATATAGGAGTTTAAAAGACATTTTTTTTATCTCTTCATTATGTTCTGAAGGCCTAGAATTTATTACACAACAGGCCCTTTGATCCTCCAGAAATAAGCCCTTTGGAGGCTCGGGTAACAGAATGCTGAAGAGGGTTCTTCGAAGAGGGGACAGTTGGCCACTCTGCATACATGTTAAATACTCACTCTGCATAGTTCCTTATTGAGCCTTTCTAAAATTAACTCACTTAATAGAGTGCTCTCCGCAGTATCTGAGGACCTGGGTTCGATCCTCAGCACCGCAAAAACTGGGAGGAGGATGTGGCAATCCACACCTAAAGCAATACTGAAACAATCAGCTATTAAAATCCCCGTGTGGGATGCTGTGAGTCAGACCCAATTCCATGGCAGCTAAGAACAACAACAACAACAACAACAACCCTGCACAAACTCACAGGGAGGATGGAAGAGGGGCGACAGGAGAAAGGATCTGCCCAAAATAAAAACAATAGAAACAAGAAGAAGTGGCTCCTTCCTCTCAAGAGACCTTAAAATGAAGTCTACCTTATAATGAAGAGGAAGTCTGGATAGGAGGAGAGGAAGGTTGGGCATAGATGGGTTATTAATTTGGAATTACAAGATAAAAACAGTTTAAAGATTAAGTTCGAAATTTCATGCAACCAATACCACTTTCAGTTTGTTTTTTCTTCAAATCCACATAGAAGGTTTTCAGTGTATTCTCAACTCAGCTCTAATGATTTTATTAATATCCCAGGGAGCAACTCATCATCCTACCAAGAGTGGATAAAATGTAGGAGGTGAGGAGTTGAACTAATTATCTAGAAAATTCCAGCAAAAGATTTCTTTTCCTAATCCTTCCAAATCCACAAATATTCCCTTTGCTCTTAAAAGGAATATATTATACATACATATATATATACATATACATATACATACACATTTATTTGTTAGAGTGCAGTGAAATGAAAGATGCTATTACGCTCTGTACAGGAAAACGGACTTGATTCTGAATAGCCAGCTCTCCTTTAGATATTCACAAATCCATGGTAGGAGAAATGTAATGTTTTCAGGTTCTTTCTTGCACTGATTATTCACCTAGTATACCTGAAGAGGCTGCAACTGAATTTGTTTCTGTATTTTGGCAAAAGATTTACGGCAACTGACCAAAGGATGCATAGGAAACTGGTTGGTCAGATAACCTTTTGTGAGAGACATTTTCTCCTGCCATTTTTTACACATCAGTGCTCAAAATTAATGAAGTTTTGGAAGGACATAACAATTAGAAGATTATAAAAGACTTTTAATAAATTGTACTGGGCATAAAACATGTTGGCAGAAATTATAATTAATAAGAAGTGAAATGTAACACTACCTTAAAAAAGAAAGCAGAATCCCCTTGGAAACACCATATGGGGCTAATGCAAAAATCAATGTTCACTGCGCTGGTTGCTTATAAAATTACACAACTAATCCTGTGTAAACTAACCTATCAGCAATGCACACTGCAGGGTTGCTGATAACTATTAGGCTGTACAATGTATTAAAGAAAGAGAACTTTAATGAGGTCCCATGAGAATCTAAAAGATTCAAATCACTTTTTTTCCTCTCTAAAAGATCACTTTTATTCTATTTAATGGACATTACTTATCATATCTGATACACATATGGTCAAATCCACCATTAAATCAATCATGAAGAACTAAAAGACAGTCTATCTTGAGTATAAAATAAGCTATTGAGCTGGTTTCAAAGTAATGGATAATTTAAAATCTACATAAGAATCTACATAAGATGCCACCTTATCTTCATCATCAACTTCATTATGAAGTTGATAGCAATGTATTGCTATCTTACATCACTGGGCTCTCACAGAGGCTAAAATTGTTGTGTTAACACACTATATACCACATGAAAATATGTAGCCAATGTGAACTCAATTTATGTTTATTATAGCCTGTCTTCCTGCAGCTGTACCACCCTGTCATCCAATCCTTTCAGATCTTGGAAATTAAGCAGGGTCGGGCCTGGTTAGTACTTGAGTAGGAGACCACCTGGGAACACCAGGTGATGTAGGCTTGGGAGAAGGACCTGGCAATCCACTCCCAAAAAGCAATCAGCCATTGAAATATCTATGAATAGCAGAAAAGCACTGATAATTGTGCCAGCCATGGCACAGTGATGTGGAAACTTCCATTCTGTTGTACCTACGGTCGCTATGAGTCAGATGAGACTTGATGGCACCTAACAACAACATAGTCTGTCTTACTAGGCAGGAGAAAAATAGAAATACATTAGCCACTTAGGAGTAATCATTTTCAAAATATTTCCCCTACTATGCATGTATATATATTTGCCCAATATATATGTAAATCTAACTATATCCATTTGCAAGTTTCTCATTGAAAGCTTAACATCTAAATATACAGTTGTTCACACATTAAGAAGAAAAACAGTTCAAATATCTTTTCTGGTGATTAGATTATGCCTTTAGGGGATTTTTTTTAACTCTTAGATTGAATGTAATCTCCTCCAATAGTATGACACCTGGATAGAGGCTAAATGATTCTTCACACACTCCCCTGCATTTTCATTACATACTTAATTGAATTGAAATTGCCCTGAAAAAGAAAACATATTATTGTTAAAACTACACATTCCAATTACATCATTACATTTGGCCTTCCTCTGAGTCCTGATTCTTTTATCCTAACTACAGTCTCACTACAGATTACATTCATGCAGGCATTGTTTGCCTCTTTTGCAAAGCTGTATGCCACAATAAATGGATGGATGGATAGAAGGATGGATGCAGATTCAGAGACAGACAGGGGGATGAACATATTGATGTGAGTATTAATTGCAATAAGCAGAAGAGAGAAAAAGAGGCATGCTGTCAGCATCTTCTCACAGAATCCCCTGACAGGCATTGGCTGGTTTCCTTTGCTTTGGCTCCACTGCTAGAAACAGCACACAGAGAAGAGTGCTGATACTGTAACAAAATCACTGCTGGGACAGGCAGCCAAAAACAATGTGTGCAGGGATTTCAAGAAGAAGCATGCACAAACCCAGGGAGAGAGGATAAAAGAAAAAATCCAAGAAGAAAAAAGAATGCAATTGCACAAATGGGAATAATGTGCCTGAAAAGCTGGAAGACTAGCAATAAAGAGAGCCTTGCTTCTGTGATGCGTCATTTAAAAAAATGTACCAACTATCTACACATGCTATTGTCTCCAGAATTCAATCTATTTCAAGTCACTGTTGGCTTCTGTTCCACACCTTTTGAATCCACTGTCCACAAACATAGCACCCACTGTTTTTCAAAATGAGAAGAGCCTTTTAGTCCTTACTTTCATGTAACTGTCTTAGAGGATATCAACAGCAAGAACTTTTGCTCATGGGCTTGTTCATTTGCATGTTTATTTTCCCCCTTCAGCTCAGCGGCATGGTACTCTTCAGTTTAGTGCTAGAAACTGGCAATGACATGTCAGAGCATCATTAAAGCTTGTCCACAGGCAGAGAATTATCCTAGACTCCAATTTCAGGTCCATCTTGCAATGGGATATGTCCTCTCCTGTATCCTATGCTGCTTCTCACATAGCTTCTCCATAAAAGCACTTAGGCACACTTACACAAAGACTCTTTGGTTTGTTTTTAATAGATGGACATTCATAGATGGTGTTTATTAAAGTAAAGGTAAGAAGTGGAGAGAAGTGAGTAACATTTATGCTCCTTTAAAACCCTGCTAATAGCTACAATTGGTACTTTCTTACATAGCATAAACATTGATTTCACCTATGAAGATTCCCGGTGAAATTATTTACCTGAAATAATATGCATAAATTAACCTGCCATGCATTTCAGCTTCCACCAAAAATTTTCCCTGTTTTCAACAAGCAAATATTTTGACAAAGATTAAGACCCCCTTCTTACTATGTTTTCTAAACTCTCCTCTATGAAGTCTTCTCAAAAAAGAAATCTCTCTTTACTGAATTGTCTGCTAAGCATTGAAAAAAGATGATACATTTTGGAGAATAATTGGAAAGATCAAATTAGTAAGTACTACCTGGCAAAAGGGCTGGGATTTGGCTCAGTGGGTAGAGCGCTGCACTGCAGTCTCTGAGGTCCGGAGTTCAATTCCCAGCACCGCAAAAATGGGAGAAGGACCTGGCAATCCACTCCCAAGGCAATCCCGAAACAGTCAGCCACTGAAAACCCTATGAGGGTCGCTATGAGTCGGATACCGACTCGACCGCACCTAACAACAACCTGGCAAAAACAATTTTTCACTGAGTCATGGAACTATTTCCACTTTATAAGAAAGTATTTTTGTTAGGTGCCACTGAATTGGGTCTCACTCATAGTCACCTTATGTACAACAGAATGAAACACTCGCTGACACTGTGCCAGGCCTGCCACTGCTGGCAGTGCTTTTCTGCTACTCACAGGGCTTTTGATGGTAGATTGTTTCAGGAGTAGGCTGCCAGGTCCGTCTCTTTAGCCTGCAGCACCTGGTATTCCCAGGTGCTGGATGGTATTCTCATCCAAGGACTAACCAGGAGGACCCTGCTTAGCTTCTGAGATCAGGTGAGAATGGATACTAGGGTGCCGTGGCTGCAGACTTAAAAGAAGGTAGATAAATATAAATCACTTTCTTTATCTATTCTTAACTATCTTTGTCTAGATTTTAGGTATCTAAAGAAGCATGAGCATTGTTTAGTTCCTAGACAATAGTGTGTGTGTGTGTGTGTGTGTGTGTGTGTGTGTGTGTGTGTATGACTATGTGTGTATAATTGAATTGTTTTGAGTCAGCTTTCATA
>VMDO01011837.1:0-43262 GCA_007922755.1 Pedetes capensis | reverse complement strand
CTGAATGAATCAAAGAATTATGTATATAATCTTCTAGTCTATCCATATCTTACACAGTCCCCTTGAATTCTTGTTTGTTTTATTTGCACTTTTCTCTCCTATTGAATTCTGCAATTTGTTGTACAGTTTTGATGATGCCAGAACAGTTTTTGAAATTTCACATGGATCTAATAATACTAACAATTTCAGCAAACACATGATTAGCTAATACTTTGTGCTAGCCACTGTTCTAACAGTTTTAAAAATAATAGCTCATTTAGTATTTGCAACAATCTTCTGAGACAGGTCCTATTCTTTATGCCTTTTACAATAATGGTAGTTACTGTGCAAAAACTGACCACATTCTGAATAGTATTAAAGAGTTATTTTAGCTCCATCAGCCAATACTTAGAATACAATTACTTCTAATATTAAGTTCAGATTGCATAATACTCCATTTAAGTACCACTGTTGGATATCTAATAGTGAAAGTGAGGGGCCACAAAACTTTCACCAAAATGTTACTTAATTGTATGGATATATCAATCAGAAAATAGTTTGAAGAGTATTGTGGTTGGCTAAAATAATGATTCCCAAAACATGCAAATCTTATTTCTGGAAAACTGTAGAATATGTGGAACCTCTTAAAATGAGGATTTTCGTCATGGATTATGTTGTTAGGTCCAATATAATCACAAATATCTGTATAGGAGGAAGAAAGAGGGTAAGAATTTGAAAAGGGACAGAAGAGAGACAGAAACAGATACTGGAAGGTGCTACATGGCTGGCTTTGAAAAGGAAGGAAGGGGCCAAAGCCAGGAAATGCAGGCAGCCTTTAGAAGATAGAAAAGACAGAAAACCAGTCTCCTATAGAGCCACCAGAGGGACACAGTCCTGCTGATATCTTGACTTTAGGGCTTCTGAGCTGCCAAACAGGAAGAGAACCAATGTGTGGCGTTTTTAATCCACTAAATCTGTGATAATTGCCCACCGTCACAATGGAAATTAGTACAGGTCCTATAACTTAGAATTGTGTTGATAAGAACTTCCATTTTAATTTGGGAGGACCAATGTTTTGCCTTTCTTTTAAGTTCCTGCAGAATGTATGCTGCCTTCATTCTAATTACTTTGCAAGAATATGAAGTAATGTTATATTCATAAGCCTAAATTAAAATTATGCTCATTCTTATAGAAAACTAAGTCCTAAAATCAGATTTATGTCATACATGCAGTTATATTGTATTACTGAATGCATAAAGTATTTTCACAAATTAAGTCAATAAGTATTAACATACAGTGGATTAATATATAAGTTATGCATTGCAACTATATTCTTATAAGTTTAATATTAAGTAATTTTAACTCTCCTTTCTATGGTGTACTCATCTGTATTCTAACAGTACGAGCACTTATAGAATGGACAAGAACATTGGTAGCATTAACTTTCATACTAAGTGCTATTAACATAGTCTTTGTGTGAGTGCTAAGTACTCAAGCGTTATTCTTGTGGAATCTCTCTACTCTTGTAAGGAACAAAATCAAAATTGAGTTGACTTCTTGGCTACTCTTTCACAGTGACCATGGTATTAAAAATGGAGAACATGAGATTTCTCTCAGATCTAAGCAAGGGAATCTTTGAATAACTGTAGGGTGTGTTACATAAAAATACTCTCACAGGCCTGCCTCACAATCCAGGGCAAAAACAAAGGCACATTATTAATCTCCTGTGATAGGGTTCCACAACTGAGGTCTTAAAATATGCCAATTAGCATAATCACAATACTGCAATGACTTTAGGTGTTTTTATCAAGAAATTTAAATACTGACAAGGTAATATAAAATACCAACTGCCAACTAGAATTTTAAAAATATTAATATTTTGACATATTTGCCTCAGAATTCAATTCTTAATAAAATATGAGAAATAAAGTTGAAACCCCTTAAATTTCATTGCTATATCCTATTTTCCCTTTACTCCCCAAAAGACTTAATATTCATTTTATAACCAGTACATTTTTCATAGTCTTAAAACAAAGACAATATGATGTTTTGTGAGATTTTGTTTTTGTTTTGGTTTTGGTTTTAATACAGGGTCTTGCTGTGTACTCTAGACTGGCCTGGAACTTGCTATGTAGACTAGACTGGAACTTGCATAGATCCTCCTACCTCAGCCTCCCAAGACCTGGGATTACAAGTAAGCTCCATGACACCTGGTGAGGTTTGTTTTTTACTATTGTTTGTGTTTGTTTGTTTTTAATTGACATAATTGGCATCATCCTGTCTAAGACTTGCCTTTTCCACATAAACTTTTGTTTTTGAAATCTATATTTAGGTTTAATTCATTCATTTTTAACTATTCTACAAAAGTAAGCCTGTAGTCATACCATTGTGTCATCTAATCCTGTCCCATCAGATCTCAGAAGC
Source organism: Pedetes capensis (assembly GCA_007922755.1). Lineage (NCBI taxonomy): Eukaryota > Metazoa > Chordata > Mammalia > Rodentia > Pedetidae > Pedetes > Pedetes capensis. The sequence continues at coordinate 40,859 of VMDO01011837.1, read as the reverse complement.
TAAGCAGGGCCAGGCTTGGTTAATGCTTGGATGGGAGACAGCCTGGGAACACCAGGTGCTGTAGGCTTGGGAGACAGACCCCGCAACCCACTCCCAAAAAACAACCAGCCATTGAAACCCTTATGAATAGCAGAGAAGCACTGACAATACTGTTTCACCTGTTGTACATAGGATCACTGTGACTCAACAGCACCTAACAACAACAACAACAACAACAACAACAACAACAAAAGTAAACCTACATATGCTGTTGTTGTTGGGTGCTGTTGAGTTGGGTCTGGCTCATAGCAACCCTATGCACAACAGAATGAAACACTCCCTAACGAGGGATCTAGCAAAAGGAAGCGATGATGGGAGAAGATGGGAGGAGGGCCAGAGGAGAGAAAAAGCGGGGAGAGGTCATCCTCAATGTAAGCAGCACAGCTTTATCAGTATGGGAAGTAATAATAATAATAACAATAATAATAATAACAATAATAACAAAGGATGGCAATAATGCAAACAGACTAGATCATTCATGTAATACTGCTGAGAATGTAAAAAAACAGATCACTAGAGAAAAAAGTTTGGACTGCTGGGAGCACTGGGGCACATCTGTAATCCCAGTGACTCAGGAGGGGGAAGCAGGAGGATTGTAAGCTCTAGGCCAGAGGCAGTTCAAGTAATTTAGGGAGACTCTGTCTCAAAAAGTAAAAAAAAAAAATGGGCTAAGGGTGCAGCTCAGTGGTACAGCACTTGCAAAGGATGCAAACACGAGGCCCTGGGTTCAACCCCCAGTACCGCAAAAAAAAAAAAAAAAAAAAAAGGAAAAGAAAGAAAGAAAAAAAAATGTTTGGATTTAAATCAAAATTGGGATGCACATATATAGATAAATATTCCCACAAAAAGACATACACGTGGAAAGGAGATCATTGATGGGGTGGGAATGAGGGAAGGGGGTCATGAGAGGGTAAAGGAGAAATTATGTGAGCAGTGTACAATGAAATGCATATATGGAAATGTCACAATGAAATACTTGTCAGAATGAAACCCATTAAGTTGTACATTGAAAATTTCCAATAAAAAAAAAAAGAAACACTCCCCCACTGTGCCACACCTGGCACTATGTCTGTGCTTCTCTGCTATTCATAGGGTTTTCAATGGCTGGTTGTTTTGGGATTGCTTCTGGAGTGGATGGCCACATACTTCTGAGCTAAATCCCAGCCCCAAATCGACATACCTATCTCATATATTCACATATTATATATTTTAAGTTATTAGTTAATATATATTTTATATAGTTCAAATTATTCACCTCTTCTCCATGGGCATTCAAGTTGTTTCCATTTTCTGCATTTGGGTGACAAATGGTCACCTGGGATGTATTTGCATATTTTTCCTTGAGCACATATGTGAGAAGTTCTCTGGGATAGTCATGTAGTGGTGGAATGGTAGGGGCATCACAGGGTACAAACACTATTAAATTTATTGTTGTGTTGGTGTCACATGCCATCGAGTCAGGTCTGACTCATAGTGACCCTAAGTACAACAGAACAAAACACTCCCTGACACTGTGCCATGCCCAGCACTATTGTCAATGCTTCTGTGCTATTCATTGGGTTTTCAATGGTAGATTGTTGAGAGTGGGTTGCCAGGTCCTTCTCCCTAGTCTGCAGCACCTGGTATTCCCAGGCTGTCTATCATCCAAGGACAAACCAGGCTGACTCTGCTTAGCTTCTGAGATTAGGTGGGATTGGATGCTAGGTGCTATGGCTGCAGACTCGGTCAACTTTATTAGCTATTATAAAATTCTTTCTCTGAAGGAGGAGGTGCTAGTTTCCACTCACACCAGCAGAGCAGGACTTTTCCTGCTTCCTGACATCTTCACACTTCATACTAAATGTTTTCTTGGTGGAGGCCTAATAAATGATAAAGTTTCTTACGCTTTTTAAAATCAGAGCATTGTGGTACAATTTGCATTTACTACACTCAGTTTTAAAAAATACAATTCACTTAGTATTGACAAAATTATACAGTTGTATAAACATATCACAATCCAGATAATCTTTCATCTTACCTACTAGTCTGAAACCAGTTATTTCATTTTTCTCTTCATTTTTGCCTCTTCCGGAATATCATATAAATGAAGTCACAAAGTATGTAACCATCTCTCAATTAGTGTAATATTTGTCATTTATATTGTTGCATGTATTAGCAGCCCATTCCTTTTGGTTGCTTAGTAGTATTCCACAGTATCAAACACTATTTTGTTGCTGTGGTTTTCATTTACATTACCCCAATTACTCCTAAAGCTGAATATCTTAGCATATCTTGTTGCGCATTAAAACTTATCTTCTCTTAAATGTGATGTATCCCTTCTCTCATTTTATCATTATATTGCATTTTATTTATGGAAAATTATTATTTCATATAATTCTTTTGTTCTTTTCATTTTCTGCATAAGTAGTCTAAATTTTAATTTTCCCAGAAGCACATATATTATAGCATTTAACATCACTAATATACTACATGTTGAAACTTAGGGCAATAATTTGGGCTAAAGTCAACTATTTTCTATTCAGTAAACCTTTACATTACTGAATAGAAAGGGGATCTCAGTAATTTATTCTCTGCTGACATAAGAAAAGTTAAATGTGATATATGAATTTATGGCATGAAAAAAAGGTATTTAAAATCCATTTAATACATTTATCTTGCCGTTTTATTTTTTATTAGTTTTTTTTTTCCATGGTAGGGGGTTGAACCCAGGGCTTTGTGCTTGCATGCTTTGCAAGCACCATACCACTGAGCTGCACCCCCAGCCCATTTTTTTACTTCTTATTTTAAGACAGGGTCTTGCTAAATTATGCAGGCTACCTCTGGTTTTGAACTTTGCAATCCTTCTGCCCCCGCCTCCCAAGTCTCTGTGATTGCAGGCATGCACCACTGTGCCCAGCCTATCACGCCATTTTTTTTTAACACACATCATGCTTAATGATCAACAGAATGCAAAATGTCTTTCATCTTCTGTAATGTAACACATAACTCCTAGAAGAATGAATGGCCAGGTTCCCTTAGTGCAGAAAACATGCAGGAAATCTTTTAGTGAGAGTAAACCCTCATCCAGAGCAGAGTCTCACTGAGTGTCACCCACCCCACCTCTGAACCTATGTGGAGACCAGCCACTTACCCTGCTGTTGAACATCCTGCAAACAGGTGTCTTAAAAGCTGTCATTGCACAATGGTTCATTATTTGTTTCCCATGGAGGTTTCATATAGATAGATAGATAGATAGATAGATAGATAGATAGATAGATAGAAAGAAAGATGGATAGATATGGGCTAGGCTGTGCGTTATAACCTACAACCACCCCAGTACACCCATATTATTTTAATAGAAGACACTAAATAAAATCATAACAGTCTTATTTCTAAAAATCCTCTTTATCACACTCTAGTTCCAATCTAAACTGTTCTTATCTCACCTGTGAAGTATCAACTGGTCTTCTTCCTTAACATAGCAATCTACTCTTCATGAATTGGGCAGCTTGTGTTTTGTTTTGTTTTGCTTTGTTTTTAAAAAAGCACAATTTAGCCAGGTGTTGTGGTGCACACCTATAATCCTAGCAATTTGGGAGGCTGAGGCAGGAGGATTGCAAGTCCAAGGCTAGAGGCAGCCCTCATCACTTGGCAAGCCTCTGTCTCAAATTAAAAAATAAAAAATGGACTGGGAGTGCAGTCCAGTGGCAGAGTACTTGCAACGTATGTGTGAGACCCAGGGTTCAACCTCCAAATACCATATAAATAAATAAATAAATAAATAAATAAATATCACACTGACTTCGCTTAATTTGAATTCCTCTGAAGTCCCTCTTTGCCACTTCAATCCATATTACTATGCGTGACTTCTGGGGCTAGGATTTAGCTCAGTTGGTAGAGCGCTGCTCTACAGTTTCTGAGGTCCTGAGTTTGATTCCCAGCACTGCAAAAATGGGAGAAGGATGTGGCAATCTACTCCCAAGGCAATCCCAAAACAGCCATTGAAAACCCTATGAGGGTTGCTATGAGTCGGACACCATTCGATAGCACCTAACAACAACATGCATAAGCTCTGGAGTTCTTCTCTGACCTGCCCTAAATTTATCTTGTGGTAGGCCAGTGTCTCCCACACTTGCTGCTCTGCAGCATCTAGCCTTCTGACCACTCCAGGCCAGGCCAAGCCCTCTCCCCACACTGCCTCCCTCTCTGCTTGCTGCCCCTCTGCCTGGTAGTCTGCTCTCTGGCCCTTTTCCTGCTTGCCTTCTTTCTGTTCTGGCTGAGCTTGAAAGGCACTCTCTCAGAGGATCCTTTTTAAAGTAAGTTTTTCCTCTCATTTTTCTCTATCACGGCCTTTTGTTTCTCTCCTGGAATTATTTTATGTGTTTACTTATTTACTGACTAACATTCTTAGTCATGGCAATTCTGGGAGGGCAGGGAATTTGTCATCACAATGATTAGCTCAGTGCCCGGGATTTAGCCACAGCCCCATGAATATTTGATGAACCAATGAATGAATGAATGGAGTCAGAACTACTCACAACACACACACACACACACACACACACACACACACACACACACACGGGCACTTTATTTGGAGATGCTAGTTCTTCTCTGTTTTGTATCTGGGAGCTTGGTTAGAATCCCACAGGTAATTTTTTGTTTTTTTCTTGTACTGTTCTTTCCCAGCAGGAATCTTCTCAAAGCAAATTATTCAGGAGTTGCACAGAAGGTAATGCCTTCCCCAATGCACACAGGGCTGAATGGGGGGAAACAATCAAGATACTAATAAAAATTTCCTTCGTCTGCAGTCTTTTAAACTGCTAATCAGCACAAGAAGCTTGTAGCAGATTGAGCACAAAAGGTTGCTGAAATGGCACATAACTAATTCCAGGTGATTTAATATGTTATGTTGCCCTAGTGAAAATATTGACAGAGAAGAAGAATATGATTTGGAGTCTTTCCGCACTGCTGAATTCCATGTTCGCCTTTGAGCTTCTATCAAGGCATTCCTATAAATCAACTTTGCTTAGGAAAGAAAGACTGGGTGTGGTACCCAGAAACCACTGCCAAATTGGGGAAATGCTAGTTCTCTGGGTGTGATTGGCCATATTTAGCCATCTTTTCCCAAAAAATTGTGGTGCATGTTATTCCATGATATCCAATACTTATGGAGGAAATGAGTCTACTAAATATATTGGCAATAACATGGGCAATTGGCAATGATAGGAGAAATAGGAAGTTAAGAAACTTTTTAGGCCACATCTTAATTAAGGGATATGGGAGCATAAGTGTTTTTATGCTTTTTAAAGAGACATATTTGGTCTAAAGTTGACAAGAATATTCATTTTACTTCTGACCACAATAAACAGAATACACAAAAGCAGAGGGTTTTTTTTTTTCAATTGTCATGTAGGAAGGTCAAATTTGAAACCACATGATGTCACAAAGGGGGAGAAGGTAATATTTACAATTGTGTCAAACATCTTCATAGACACCATTTTAATGAGCACAAACTTTAAATACCAGGAAGATTATTTTCCCTATAATAATTTAATTTAAAATTGTACCATCCAGACATCAGGTTTTTTTGTTTATTTGTATATTATGTTTTGCTTTTTGAGACAGGATCTTGGTATGCAGCCAGGCTGTCCTCAAACTCACTCCATAGCCCAGGCTGGCCTTAAAGTAGCATTCTCCTGCCTCAGTCTCCTGAGTGCTAGGGATACAGGTGCATATCTCCATGCCCCACAAGATGTCAGTTTTTAAATATTATGTGATTAGTTTCATGTCTCTAAAATATAGTGGCGTTTTTTACGCATCATTTCTGTTTGCATGTTCTGTCCTATCTTGACAACTCGGTCTCAGATCCTATGTTCTCACATTTGAAATATCCCTAAAGGTATATAATGCCACTGAGAGCATTCATTAAACCAACTTCCAAGGGATTAGGCTGACATTTGATAAATCTGATAAAACTGACTGATTCATAGAACCTGTATATAAAACAGTAGATGAAATGCAGAAAATATAAAAGAAAATCAGAAATCATAAAATAGCAAACTCAGAGTAAATTTCACTATTGACTCATTCAATAGATAGTGATGAATCTTTTACAAAAGTCACGTTGTAAAGCTTTTGAGAGATGCTTCAATGCACAGAACCATCTTATAATTAATCACCTAGCATGTGGTCAAGAAATAGATATCACTTTTGCCTCTAATAAACATAAACCAAATCCATGACAATTTTAAAAGGTTTTCACTTTGCCAATGAATGCTTTCTGAGAAAGCATAGCCTAAGATATTAAAATCAACATAAGTGATTAGACTTTCAAAAGAGCAGCTGTGTATATATAGGCTATATGTTTAAAATTTCAACTTTATAGTCCCTAAATTATGCTTTTTCTCTGTTATCTTATTAGCGTCACATAATCAGTCTTTTCAAGGAGTCATTCCAGAAAACAAAGTTAGAATATTTCACATCTCTGTAGCTACTGCTTTAAAAATTCTAATAACACAAATACTTCCTCCTATTAAACACTGAATAAGTTGTACCTTTTATATTTCCTATATTTTAGGTATAAGTGAAAAATCCACAGCACTCATACATAGGGTTGCATTATTCAAAGTACTATCAGAAATAAGGACATTAATTACTCATCAATACAGAGGGTATTCATGTCCATACCTTCTTAAAAAGTGAAATGTCTGCCAGGTGTGGTTGTGAACATGTGTAATCTCAGCAATTCAGGAGGCAGAGGCAGGAGGATTGCAAATCTGAGGCCAGAGGCAGTCTGAGTTAAAACAAAGAAGTGAAAAGTGGGTTGGGAGTGCAGCCCAATGGTAGAGCACTCACAAAATATATGTGAGACCCTGAGTTCAAGCCCCAAGTAAGGCAATACATAAATAAATAAATAAATAAATAAACAAACAAACTAACTAAAAAGTGAAATATCTCAAAGTTGTAAATTTTACTAAAATTCAACATATAAAAAAGATTCATATTTAAGTGTTTCCCTGGCCAATAAGAAAATACTGATAATGCAGCTCATAGCATCAAGGTCCCTTAGAAAAATGTGCAAAATATTTTCACTTGGAAAAGGCACACACACACACACACACACACACACACACATATTATATATATATATATATATATATATATATATATATATATATATATATATATATATATATATATATATATATATATATATATATATATATATTAATTACAGAGTTAGGCATGGTGGCACAAGCCTATATTCCCAGTGGCTAAGGAGTTGGAGGCAGGAGGATCCCAAGTGCAAGGCCAAAAGCAGCCTGCATAACTTAGCAAAACCCTATTTCAAGACAAAAAATTTGAAAAGGGCTAAGGGTAGAGCTCAGTGGTAGAGTGCTTGTAAAGTATATGCAAAGCCCTGGGTTCAAACCCCCAATATCACAAATAAATAAATAGGATTTATGAGTCTTGACATTTCATAGTCAGACCCTAATACTTAAAGTCCTTATTGTTATTTTTCTGTTTTACATTTCACATGTATAATATATCTAGAAAATAACCAAAGAATATCTTTATCCAGCATTTTTTGGCCTTCAAGACCAGAGAACATGGTTATCAGTGCTCCTAAAAGTAGAGAAGAAATTAATATGCTGAAAAATAAGCCAGGTACAGTGTTTCACTGCTAAAAGCAACTAATTTTGTGGTCATCTCAGATTGAAAAGCATGTCAATAGGTCATTAGAAACCCACCCCCCCATGATGGGGGTGGATAACCACATCCCCACTCTCTTTGCCATCCAGTCTAGCCAACACATGATTCCCAATCATAGATGCTGTGAAGAGACTCATCTCCTACCTCCTCTCACCTATGTTTGGCTTTCTCTAATTTGAGCCAAATCAGAGAAGTCTCCTGCTTCATAATATGCCGGGGAGGTTTTCAGAACTTGAGAACAGTATTTAAATCACAATTCATCAGAAGGTTTTCTCAAATGGCACTAGATTGTTTTTAGTTGTTGTTAGGTGCCGTCGAGTCGGGTCCGACTCATAATGACCCTCATAGGGTTTTCAATGGCTATTTCAGGATTGCCTTGGGAGTGGGTTGCCATGTCCTTCTCTCATTTTGCAGTGCTGGGAATCAAACTCTGGACCTCAGAGACTGCAGAGCAGTGCTCTACCAACTGAGCTAAATCCCAGCACGGCACTAGGTTATACTGTGATAAGTACTGCTGAAAATGAAATGTTTATTAAACAGGGCTTGAACATGTATTTTGCTGGAGAGAGATGTTCATTACAATGGAATTCCTTCATTGCTTTCCATATGCTACCTGTTCCACGATGACTTTTATTAGTGTACAAGCTGGAAGTAATTGTTCTGCAGTGTGGCCACCGATAGCTCATTTTTCATACATTCCTACTGCATTTTCACATGCTGTTTTGCATTGTGCTTAAGTCTGCATCCAGGCTCTTTAATTAACTAGAGCTTCGTAACATTTGGGGGTGCTGGACCCAGAGAATGCAAAAATGTCCATTTAGATAATATCTCCTGGGCATATATTTGGTGATGACCACAAGCACCTCCAGGCCAGCTACTGTGTTTAATTCACATTGAAATTCATCTCTCCAGCACAGTGATTTTCATAAATCAGGAAGACCATAGATTTTTTCATTGAATGATTAGACATGGGAACAAATTAGGAGAAAAAGGAGGAGGATGAATTTTTCTGGGGGATGGGGTTTCCTCCTTGAGTCCAGGTGCATCTCTTCTAGTAACATCATCAGTCCTGAAATGATGTTGCAATGTCTTCAGGGACAGACATATACGAGCACAACCCAAGAATGGCATTCCCTGTGAATTCTCTTGCCATCCTTTTGACTAATAACATACTGGAAATGCCAGGCAAGTGCTACTATACCATCAACAGCACTAGAGTGTCACAAATTTTCTTCTTTTATAATGACACAGTAGGACTCCGGGCTCAAACCTTTGGCAGACCACAGTATCTAGTCAGAATTTAATGAGCTTGGGTTGCTTTCATCCTATTAGTGTTTATAGTTGCTTCTCATTGTTGGCCTCTGACACTGGTTTTCCCTTATAAGAGTGAAATAAAACATCCATTTTTTGAGGCTAATTTTTATTTTATTTTTTATTGTACATATTTATAGAGTACAAGGGGATAATTCACTTCACATATATAATGTGCAGTTATTAAATGGGGGTTGGTGACACTTTCATCTCCTTAAACATTATACAATATCTTTCTAGTTAACATGTAACAATACTTGTAGATATTTATGGGGTATAGTATGATTATTTTTAAGTTGCATACTGTATTGTTATTGTTGTTAGGTGCCGTCAAGTTGGTATCTGACTCATAGAAACCCTACATACAACAGGTGAATCAGTATTGTTACTGCTTCTCTGCTATTCATGGGGTTTTCAATAGCTGATTGGTATTTTTAGGGAGTGGGTTGCCAGGTCCTTCTCCCAAGCCTACAACACCTGATATTCCCAGACAGTCTCTCATCCAAGTACTAACCAGGCCCAACCCTGCTTAACTTTCAAGATCTGAGGAGATCAGATGCCACAGTGCTACAGCTGCAGGCAGCATACAGTATAGTGAGATTCACTATGGGATTTTCATAGAGTTGCATCCTATATTTTGCACTTGTTCTTTCCCTCTTTACCTCTCTGTTAAAACCTCTATTTTAAGTCAGTGGAGTTTTTTTTTTTTTTTAATAGCCAGTTAAAAATGTAAGTGAACGATATCAAGTGTCACAAGGATATGACAGAAGCAGCCAAGATAGCAGGTTTAATGGACTGTGGTCTTGGAGAACTAGAGATTCTCGAGTGACTGGTAATCTCAGCAAGGACAGCAGGAAATCTGTGTGAGAAGACAGAAGCTCTTAGACGTCAGGAGCAGAGAAATATTGTGTCAAAGAGTCTCTAAGGATACAGGGCTGAGGAGGGAAATAATGAAGCCAGAGTCCCTCTGAATGTGGAAACCAAGTGTGACAGTTACTTGGCCTGCCAAGCCAGGGGGAGCCAGGGGAGATTTTTCAGGAAGTAAGTGACATCATGGTCAAAGTGACAAGCGAGAAAGGGGATTTTCACAGTGACATTTAGACCTCAGTGGAGAGGAGAGACTATAAAAAGCAGAAATCTGGTGAGGGCTGCATTGGTCTAGTGAGTAGAAAACTGAACAAGGAATTTTCCAGAATGGCTGGGGAAGAAATAAATCTCAGTGTGTCAAGGAGAAAGTTGAAGCATGTTTTGTGGTAGTTTAAAAGCACAGAAAGGACAGAGTGGACAGAAAATGGCAAATTGCTAAAGCAAGGCTGGAAAAAAGTGATCTCTGCTATAGTGGAAATGTATTGTACTTTATCAAAAGAGACCTTGGAAAACCCAGAAATTGCTTGTATCCCAATAGCCCCAGTAATTTTGTTTGGTGAAAACTCATTATGGTTTACTACCACTGTTTCTTCTCAGGGAATTCTCCCTACAAATCTCTGCCACTCCTTAAAAATTTTTTGTGAAATCCAAGAAAGCAGAATTTAACATTTATCAGGCTTTAGGTTATATCATCTCAAAATGAAACTTGTTCAGAAAGTTCACACCTGAAGAAGGCAAACTTTTATCAGTGCCTAGATGATTTGTTATTGAAACAATTTAAGACAAAAATTAGACAACCTGTGTTTCAGGTCCAATCTCACACCTATTAGTTCCGATGTTGTTAGGTGCCGTCAAGTCGGTGCCCAACTCAGAGCAATCCTATGTACAATTGGTGAAACACTACTGTCAGTGCTTCTCTGCTATTCATAGGGTTTGCTGTAGGAGATTATTTTTTGGGAGTGGGCTGCTGGGTCTTTCTCCCAAGCCTACAGTTAGTTCCACTAGTTCTACTGAAAGTCTTGAACAGGACTAACACTACTTTGCTTACATAGCTAGTTGCCACATGCATCTAATTAAGTGCCACATACACATGGTAGCTTTCATTCAAAGGCAATTTACAGCATTATAGATATAGAATTTAATTTGGCATAGTATAGCATTTTAGGGTTACATATAATGCCTGCCTGTTGAAGTTGTTTTTGAAATATGAAAAATATACTGAAATAGCCTAGAAATGACTTTGGCAAGATGGTGCATTTGGGGGAACATCTACTTGTGTTTATCAGAAGGTGGAAAAAGTTTCAGCAGCAAAAGAATGATACTTTATATGGTTTGTAAACACTCTAGAAATGGCATGCCATAGAAGGAAGAATGAGGGGACAAAATTTAGGGAAAGAGTGAAATAGAGGCAATGAGAACACAAACTGACCCCAAGTAAAACTGAGCAGCAGTTCTTCACCTGTTATCAAAAGCATTTGAAGAGAAAGGAACACCCCAGGAAGTTCCCCAGCTGTATATCTTTGCCTGTTCCTTCTCCATGTTCTCACAATGCTACAGGAAAATCTAAGAATACTGTTGGTACTCAGAGCCCACTAGTCCTCTTTCCATTGCAGCCACACTTCTGAGAGATACAGGGAATGGAATGCTGTAGTCCAAAGCCTCAACACCATTTCAGGGCAAGAAGCCCACTTCCCTTTTCGTTGGTGTCTATAATAGATACACAGAAGGAAGGGAGATGCTCTGTCCTCTCCCTCCTGGAGCTGGAGACTGACTCTTTGAGCAATTTGAGCATTCAGTTCCTTGGTCCCTGACATGTGGGCTGCACTGCAGATGGCCCTTCTGCATCTGCTGAGGGATCCTGGCTCTCACAAGCCCAAGCCACTTCTAAGCTAAATGGAAAAGAAGAAGGATAAATCTAAATGGGTCAGAGGGAAAAAGCATCAGAGATTCTCATCCAACTAAAGAATCCTAGTCTATGGTATTCTCAGCCCACACAACACCTGCTTCCTCTCACTTCACCTCTATTCTTTTTCTAGAAAAGCCACAGGTGCCTCATGGGGTCTGGGGACATGACGCAGTGGTAGAGCATGTGCTTAGCATGCACAAGGCCCTGGGTTCAACCTTCAGTATCAACCCCCACAATGCCAAATCTAAACTGCCAAAACCCAGGAGGACCTCAGGTTAGCTGAAGTTCAAACTTCATTCTCATACCATTCTTTCTTCTTAGAATTTTATGGGCATAAGAAATTTAGGAAGCGGGAGATTCACACGCGTGCTCTCTTGGAACACAGAGATTTTCTGCCAATTTCCTTTTTGTCTTTTTCAACATTATAATCAATCACATAGTGAGCAAATTATGAATCACAGGAAATGTGTTGTTAGGCTCTCTGTCATATAACAAAATAGCTGAGATGATCAACTTGGGAGGGGCTCACAATTTTGGAGGTTCCAAACCATGATTGATTGACTCTATCACTTTGAGCCTGTAGGGAGGCAGAACATAATGAAAGGAGTGTAAGGCATAGCAGAACTGCTTTCTTCACTGCCAGGAAGGAAAAAGGAGAGGAAGAGGTGGGGCTAGTGCCCCACTTTGTGCTTGCAGGGCAGATCATCAAAGACCTAAGCCCCCCTACACGCTAGGCTCCTGTTTCTAAAGGTTCTACCACCTCCCCATAGTATTCCCCTGGGGACCAAGCTCTCAATACATGGACTTTTGGGGGACACTCATCCAAACCATAGCAATAGGCTAATAATTCTACTAACTTGCATGGCTTTCTATTTCTTCCCTCCATCATCTACTAGAATCCTGCGGCTGGGTGACTGGATGGGTACTTCTTGTGAATCTTGACTTTTGCAGGACCAGTCTTCAAGAGTACTGTCAAGATTCCAAGTTGGATCCTTGAAAGTCCTCAGCCATCCTAAAAAGTCAACAACCTTAACAGGAAGTCCAGTGGAGAAGATCCAAGGCTCATGAAAAGGAAGAAAGACCCATCAGGGCTTGGTCTTCCTTGCCATAGCACTAGAAAGACAGTAAAACCCTCTTGGGACCACCACCCCATTATGGCCACCCTCTGAACACCACTATAAGGAACCCAGTTATTGCCAGATGTTGTTGTTGCTAGATGCTATCCAGTCAGCGCTTGACTTATAGCAACCCTATTGTGTTTCTCTGCTATTCATAGGGTTTTCAATGGCAGTGGGTTGGTGGGTCCTTCTCCCAAGCCTACAGCACCTGGTGTTCCTAGGTGGTCTCCTGTTGGGGATTTTTAAAATCTACCCCATAGCTAGGGTCCCTCATGTGAGCCTGAGGGATTGACCCCTAGTTGACCCCAGGGCCACATCTTACTCACTCAACCTACCCCTCCCATCAAGTGAGCAAAATGGCGCCTGACCAGCCTGGCCTGCACCAACTACTTTAATTCTAATTGGCTATCCTTGGCATTTTCGCTAGATAACTGTCCCTACCTGGCAGGTATGTCAGTTTACCTGCTGTACCTGTCAGGTGTGTGCCCTGATTGGCTAATTCCAGTCACGTGCCCCCTCTGGGACCCTATATAAGCAGGGCTCCCGTACTGCCTTCACCCCTACCACTTCTGACCGTCCCTCAACTGCTACCTGGATCCCATCACCTCAACCAGCGCTCCCTACTCCAGTGGATTCTTCAAGCCGATGCAGTCAAGACCAGGGGCCCCAAAGTGCAGAAGGCTACAATCAAGCCAGGAAGAGCCTTCCAATTCCTCCCATCCCTGGGTAGGAGGGAGGCAGAGAAGGCGAGCTGCGAGAGTCAAGACCAACTGACTTCCAGCCCAATGGAACACTGGCTGCTGTAGCTGTGCCTTTAAGGCTGAGCTCTTCCAGCACTCAGCCTGCAGCATGGAATGCTGCAGGCTTAGAGCCAGCACTTATAGCACTTGCTTAGGGGTTGCTTGCTTGTTGCACCCCACTTGGGGAGCACCCAATAAACCTTCCTTTCCTATTTTTCCGATGAAGTTCTCCCAAGGTCATTCATTGGTGCCACCGGCCATAACACCAACCCTGCTCAGTGGGTCCCCGATACCCACATGGTGTCTGGGTGAGGCTCTGACCTCTGCTGGGCTGGAGTTGAGCCCTGACAGTCTCCCACCCAAGGACCAACCAGGCCTGACCCAATTTGGCTTCAGAGATCTAATGGGATCGGATGCCACAGTGGTATAGCTGCAGGGCCATGTATCAATAGATAAATGGGGGGAAAAAAGGCCCTTCACATTTTACATAACTTGTTACTTGGTCACATTTTTGAATCATTTTTCATCACTTTTCCCCTTAGCTACATACAAGCCTCCAAGTAATTTTCTTCTCAATAACAAGCAGCTTATTTCCCTATCGGTACCCTAAGAATCACATATGCAAAATGAATATCTACTAAATTTGTAAACTGTTTTAAGCCATATGGTAAATTCTCTATCCACACCTCAATGCAGCAAATGACAAAAATAGTATAATTTCAACTTCATAAGAAAATAGAATGGGAACAGTGTTTATAAAGTATGGTCTCCTTGAGTAATAGTAATAAAAATGTGCTCTGTGGCTCATCTGCAATAAGCAACACAAAATACTATCTGTGATCAGTAACTGCTTCCTTGGGTAGTTATTGATGCATTGGTTCTAAAATGAAATCTTTGAAAAGGCTTAGTGTTTGGTTGGAGGCTTGAATTTGGCATTATTAAACAGCTGGATTCCTAGGAAAGAAGAGTTCCATCTGATTTTCAGAAAAATAATCTGCTCTCTTATAAGTGAAATGCTAAAATTCATTTCTTTTAATTTAAATTATTTCATAATTTCTTAATGACTCAGGACCACCAAGATAGTCATTATGATGTCTGAGTTGTCTTTTTTTAGACATTTATTCTTCTTCTTTGATGAAAAGATATTGGTGTAACTTCTTTTATCTGGGAATGAATCCCCAAAATTTCTCTCAGCTATTCTCACTTGCAGTTTATGTTCTGTCTTCCATTCAAATAAAACAGGCAATTTTGCTTATTACAATTCTAAATCAATAGTAAGTAGTTACTAAGAAAATTCTGTGCTTTGGAGAATTTTTGCAGGATTAGAAACTTAGGTTGCAATGACGTCTCCTTTGTATAAATTTCAGATATTGGCTAAGGATTTAAATACTGGAAGTAGCTGGTAATGACTTGGGACAGGTATTATTACGGTCATTGATTTATTTTTTAATTCTTATTTGCTATCATAAAATAGATTCAGAGAAAAATAAGCTTGGTTTGCAAATGTGTGGGAAATACTTACATGACTCTATACTATCCCACATTTTAGGACATCTATATAGATCAAAATAAAGTGTGATTGAAGATATTTAATTTCACACATTAATTATAATAATTACTAACAAAAACTATTTTGTATAATTCAGGGCCCCCAATTTTATTTTTTAATATTTGTGGACTGGGGGTATTTGTATAATTACTTCAGTTTTCTACCTCAGTTTTAATAATGAATTGTGAACAGTGCACACCCTTTTCTTCCCGTGCTCATGCAAAAACATACATAAGACCACCCAAATCATTCCTGGTACTGATAGCAAATAACCAAAAAGATATTGAAATTTAACCTTCAAATATTATACACTGCAATGAAAATCCCATTGAATAGAAGCCTGGATGTTAGCAATCCATTCTTTTGACAAATCACAGAACCAAAGTGCAGCCATGGTCTCTCATTGAGGATAGACTCTAGCTTTCTGCAGAATCAAAGGACTCCAGCTGATTATTTAAATGAATTTGGGAAAGGATGACACCTACCTTTCTGTCCCTCCTCACTAGCTCTGAATTTAGGGAGGCAAAGGAAGTGGAACACATGCTTAATTGAGGCAGTAAATACTAGGCTGTAGCAGATTGTTTTATTGTTAAATACAGTAATGGGTTTTTAATGACCACTATCCAAAATTACACTGGAGAAAAATGGTTTATCAGTAATAATAATAGCTGGCACCTTTATCTTCAAAACACTTTACAAATATTAGCTCATTAATTCTCCAATTGCCACTGGAAGGTGGTGGTAAACGTTATCCCTACCCTCAGTTTATAGCTGGTGAGACAGGAAAATAGAAGGTAATTTTCAGAAGAAGGTTTTGAAGTCAATTTTCCATTTAAACAACTCATATCAATTTTTATACATGAATGGATGGCATTCACTCTGATGACAGGCCTTTTTTTTTTTTTTTTGAGGGGATAGTAGTTAAGGTCAAATCTAATTTATTTGAACTTGAATCACAGAAGCACAAGAGTTGTACCTGAATTGCTCAATGCTGGTCCTTTAATGTTACTTCAAGCAAATCAATTGTGTTCAAAATCCATTCAGCCCAAATCAATTACATGAAGAAACTTGTATGCATAGGAAAACCAGACTGCTGGGTCCCTTTGAAACTTAGCTCCTGTGAGAATTTCTTGAGGTCATAAAGCAAAATGGAATAAAGGTCAAATTTAAACACTTTTATTTTGGTTATTTTTTATCCATTCATTCATACCTTTACAGAAAATAGTATATGTCTCCTATCAGTGAATATAACAAATAACCCAAAATAGTCAATATTCATGCAGGTATAGGCTATAGATGTTAAAATTTTATTTTTATTTGTTTAATTAACATTATAGGCAATGTTTCCAACTTCATGCCATTATAAAACACATTAAGTATTCTTTGCATATCTACATTTTAATCAAACAAATGAATTCTCCATGTGTCATCAAATGCATTTTACAGAACAAGTTTAGAAAGTCTTTAAATTTACAACACAAAAATAAATGTTCTTCTTGAGAAGCCAAGTGATGTACTGCCTCTTGAGAAGCAATCTGTGGTCAAACAAAAGCCTTATAGCAAATCTATTCCATATATAGTCTACAGAAATGGGATCTCTTGTCTAGTCAAAACAGGGAGCAAACATATTCTTGCCACTGTCTATTACAGTACAGGAGGCTTTTTAAATTCAGGATTTAAGAGTGCTATTTACATTATGCCCATTTAAAAACACATTGACATTTGCTTCTAAGTACTTCAAATAAAAAAATAAAAGTCCTTTCAGAACTCCCAAATATATTGACCATATCTAGAAGAGTTGCATTTCATTCCTCTTAAGGCTTATAGACAGGAAAAGGACCTGGCAATCCACTCCCAAAGCAATCACAAAACAACCATCTATTGAAAATCCTATGAGGGTTGCTATGAGTTGCATGGGACTTGATGGCACCTAACAACAACAACAAAGGCTTATATGGGGCTGGGATTTAGCTCAGTTGGTAGAGCACCGCTCTACAGTCTCTGAGGTTCCAAGTTCGATTCCAAGTACCACAAAAATGAGAGCAGGAAACTATCAGCCATTGAAAACCCTATAAGGGTTGCTATGAGTCAGATATGACTTGACAGCATCTAACAACAACAACAACAACAACAACAACAACAGGCTTATATTGCCTGTACGTTATCACTGTAGTGTCTGATCCCATCAGATCTCAAAAGCTAAGCAGGGTCTGGCCTGGTTAGTACTTGGATGAGAGATAGCCTGGGAACACCAGGTGCTGTAGGCTGGGGAGAAGAACCTGGCAACCCACTCCCAAAAATCAATCAGCCATTGAAAACCCTATGAATAGCAGAGAAGCACTAACACTACTGTTTGACTGTTGTACATAGGGTCGCTATGAGTCAGACACTGACTTGACAGCACCTAACAATGATGAACAACAAGTCTTATATTGGGGCTGAGGTTTACTCAGTTAGTAGAGTGCTGTTCCACATTCTCTAAGGACCCCAATTCAATGCCCAGCACTGCAAAACCAGAAGGACATGGCAATCCACTCCAGAAGCAATCCCAAAAGAATCGTCCATTGAAACCCCTATGATGGTTGCTATGAGTTGCTATGAGTCAGATCTGAATGATGGCACCTAACAACAACAACAACAACAACAACAACAACAACAACAAGCCTTATATTAATTGAAATATGCTAATAAAGACAGTGCCATTGTTATGATTGTTATCATTTTCAAGCTATTTTCAAGAATAGCAACACTGGGGTATGGCACCTGCCATCACCAACTATTTCTATCTTAATCTGGAGTGGCAGATATTCACACCTTTGTGGAAATGCCAACCGTGTAATGCAATTGGTTATCTATAATACCCAGATGTGAGAGATACCTGTGCATGTTGATATTATAGAGCATGAGAAATATTTGTCAAGAAAAAAGAAATGGTACGCTGGGAGTGGTGGTGCACGCCTGTAATCCCAGCATCTCGGGAGGCAGAGGCAGGAGGATCACAAGATCGAGACCAGAGGTAGTCTGTGTAACTTAGCGAGACCCTGTCTCAAAAAGTAAAAAAGAATCGGCTGGGGGTGCAGCTCAGTGGCCCAGCACTTGGAAAGCATGTAGGCATAAGGCCCTGGGTTCAACCCCCAGTACAAAAAAAAAAAAAAAAGAAAAGAAAAGAAAAGGAAAAAGGAAAAAGAAAAAGAAAAGAAAAGAAAAAAGAAATGGTAATGATGGCAAGCAAAAGCTTTGGGATGGCAAAGGTTGACTTTTACATATACTAATACCCAGGGTCTAGTACAGGAACAGTGAGAACAATAAATGCTTATAGGACATGATTTTGAAGAAAAAGCAAATGTCCCCCTCTGCCAATTTATCTCATAATGATAGCCCTTAAGCATGAGTCTATTTCATTAAAGCTTTTAAAACCTATTTTTAAATGCCAGTGTTCCTAAGTTAGGTGTGCACTGTCATGTAATGCCTTAGGCAGACTTTTATAGCTACTTTCTTCATGTCTACCTGAGATAACTGGACACAAAACAAGTTTGGATGGACAACAGAGAAGAGTGATAGTCTGCGATGAAGACCACAGTTCAGGATCCTGCCATTCAAGGGGGTTCTGACTGACATTGTACATTCCAGAAATGAAAATCTAAGAGAAAAGAGAAAGGATGTTGAAAGAATATGTTGGTGGGCTCAAAGGCAGCAAGCTTAGGGATGGAAATCAGATATTTCTGTCTCTGAATTCTGTCTTTGCCATGCGTAAGCCATATTGTGTGAAGTTGGACAAGGACCCTTCTATACCTGCCTAACCCAGCTTAAAATGTATATCCTACAGTACTTTCCTCAAGTCACTGAAGGGAAGATAGCAAAACATATAGTAAGCACTTCATAAATGATAAATAGTGGCTACTTAAGTATCTGTAATATTTAAGTGCCTGCAGCGGTAGCCCTGTGGCATCCGATCCCGTCAGATCTTGGAAGCTAAGCAGGGTCAGGCCTGGTTAGTACCTGGATGGGAGACCACCTGGGAAAACCAGAAGCTGTAGGCTTGGAAGAAGGACATGGCAACCCCCTCCCAAAAATCAATCTGCCATTGAAAACCCTATGAACAGCAGAGAAGCACTGACAATAGTGTTTCCCCTGTTGTACAGAGGGTCCTATGAGTCGGATACCAACTCGACAGCACCTAACAACAACAACAATATTTAAGTGGCAGCCTTAGTCTTGTCTGTAGTACAAAGTGGCCATTGAGTCAAGTTTTTTAATTCCTGCTTTCATTGTCTCATAGAGCACATAAACACACATAACTATACACATTAGTATTACAGAATTGAAAAAGCTTCCTAAAGAATCTAATCTCCTTGTCTTTGGCCAGGGATACAGTTAACCTTGGGATTATGTTATTGCTGCTGCTGCTGCTGCTGCTGCTGCTGCTGTTGTTGTTGTTGGTGGTGGTGGTGGTGGTGGTAGGTGCTGTTTAGTTGGGTCCAACTCATAAGGACCCTATGTACAGCAGAACGAAACACTCCCCAACATTGTGCCATGCCCAACACTATGTCAGTGCATCTCTGTTATTCATAGGGTTTTTGATAGCTGATTGTTTCAGGAGTGGATTGCCAAGTCCTTCTCCCTAGCCTGCTGTACCTGGCATTCCCAGGCAGTCTCCCACCCAAGGACTAACCAGGCAGACCCTGCTTAGCTTCCCAGATCAGTCGGGATTGGATGCCAGGGTGCCATGGCTGCTCATAATTGGTGACATTTTGCAATATTCCCCTAAGCCCTCGGTTTGCTTAGTAACTCTGGATTTGCTTTAAAAAAAGGTTCACCATCACTTGTACATTTATCTTTTAAATAAGGAAATCTAAAAGCAATATAGTAGGTTATGAACTGGGCTACAAATCACCACTGCCTGGCCAGCTATTTGACTTGTCACTTTTCTTATCTATAAAATGGGCTAACAATCTTTCCTGTTTATTTACCTTATTGATGTATAAGTGAAATGACCCAATAGGAGAAAATTCTCTAAAGCATAAAACACTTGTTGTTGTTGTTGTTGTTGTTGTTGTTGTTGTTGTTGTTAGGTGCCGTTGAGTCGGTATCCGACTCATAGCGACCCTCATAGGGTTTTCAATGGCTGAGTGCTTTGGGATTGCCTTGGGAGTGGATTGCCAGGTCCTTCTCCCATATTTGCGGTGCTGAGAATTGAACTCAGGGCCTCAGAGACTGCAGCGCAGCGCTCTACCCACTGAGCTAAATCTCAGCCCATAAAACACTTAGAAAATGAAAAATATTAAGATTCTAAATAGAAATTTTCCTAGGTAATCTTCTGAATGAATGGAAATGCAGTCTCAAGTATTAGAGTCTTAGAAAAAGTCAATATTTACCTTCTGCCAAACTTTTTTTTGCACATTAGATGATATTTCTTTTGAATGAATCAATATGTAAGAGATTACATAATTTATATTGTCACTTCATATTCTTTAGCAAAGGTCTTCAGAACAATAACAAATAATATTCACAATCAATTCTAATAGCATCAGATCACCAAAAACTGCCACATTTCTTTTACCCATTTATGTTCTATTATAGTGTAGAATATATCCCTCAGTCCTCAGAAACACAAATTTTCAACATCAACATATTACCAATCCATCCCTGACCTAATTCTTTATCTTTTTCAAGTGGATGCAACTATGCCAAAGAAGAAGGATACCCCCTCCAGAGAGCCAAATGTCCAGGTTACAGTGAGGTTCAGATGCCAGACTGTTATTTGCATCTCCACTTCCCAGGCATGGCACCTACAATCCCTTGTGTTAGAAACAACACTTACAGCAAAAGCTTTTGTTAAGGAAGAATCTTTTACTAAAAATAATTTTAAAAATAAAAAACCCTGTTACCATAGAAGCTGCCTTTTGCATTCTTCTACTGTACCAGCTCTCATCTTGGAAAGCAGAGATAATTCATAGCAAGGAATTGTTTGTTTTGATGGTTGGGTGCCACAATTGATGCCAATTCTGGGCATAAACATGCCCATCTGGGGCAATGAAAGAAGGGAGGAAGAAGGAATGACAAAGGAAAGGGGCTGAAGATGGCCCTGAGCGTAAAGGTAACAATTCTCTCTTTTGCACTGTCTTGGGCAATTTGTGCCTTCTTTTTTCATTAGTTCCATCCCATAAAACTGACCCCTTCAAGGTGTGCTGAGTATTCATCATAAATGCTAGACTTCCAGATCCATTTTCCACCTTCCTCCATCCTGCTCTGTTCTAGAAGAACTGAGCTCTACAGACCACGGCAACCAAGCTCCCTTGCCCTCTGATTGCTGTTGGTTACAGGTACTGAAGGAACAGCAGTGGTTGGAGCAGGAAGACCACAGGATGCTGCGATTAGACTGCAGCTACATTCCTCTGTCAAAAGCCACAGATTCTGTGTGGCAATCTTTCCCAAAGCTACTGCTCTCACCAACTTCCAGTAACTTCCTATTTCATTGGCACTTCAGGATGAAGGGCAGTAACAGCTTCATGAGTGCTTTAGCCACTCGTGACTTTCTCTTAGCCCTGCCCAAAGAGAAGTGATCCCTTCTTTAAACTCCCTTGACTTGTCCCTTTGGAATATGACCCTTATACAAGAAAAGAGCAGAGTGAAGGCAGGAGGAGACCAGATTTTACCTAGAGGTGACACAACATTATGAGTTCCTCAAGACCACCAAGGACATGCCACTCAGTTCCCACCAATGGTACTGTCTGTCACCTGGGCATTCAGGTCTAGTGATGTGAAAAGAGTAAGCTTTTCAAGGTAAGCTAGAAATGTGTATTTTTAGGCTCTCCATCTTTTACATGCTGGTTGGAATTTTTCTGAAACATTCTCTGGGCCAAATGAAATACACATTTAAGTTGTGTTCAGTCCAAGGGACATTGGTTTCAATTCTTTACATTGTACAAGTATAAAACAAAAGGCTGAAATTCTACCTAAAAGGCTTTTTCTTACATGACAATTTAGTCCAAAAAACATTTGCTCTTATTTCTCCATTTGAAATCTCAAGACAGAGAAACATTCAGAACTCAAAAGTCAGAGGAATCTTGATATGTGGGCTTGTTTGTACTGCATGAATCAAGTAAACTCACTTAAATTCAGTGTGGCTTACTCTATTCATCTGCTGAACCAGGATAATGGCTTCTTCCTTCCCATCTTCACAGAGATACTTGGTTGAAAAATGAAGTTACAGCCAGGCACACTAGTACATGCCAGTAGTACCAGTAACACAGGAAACAGAGGCAGGCAGATAGTGTGTTCAAGATTGGAAGCAGCCTCGGTAACTTAGTGAGACCCTGTCTCCAAATAAAAAATTAAAAAGGGGCAAGGAGTGCAACTCAGTGGAAGAGCATTTGCAAAATATGTGCAAGGGACTGAGTTCAACCACTGAGGACTGGGGGGAAAAAAAGGAATGATACAGTAAAAGATAAGTGTTTTTGAGATTTCCAAAGAGCAAGTGCTATTTAAGTCAAAGACATTAGTAAGAAAAATCTCAGAAATTTTCCAAAGCTATTTTCTTTTGCAACCACATTTCATGACCCCAAGGCAATGGTGAGTCAATGCTTTAGGGCAAAAAGATCCTATGGAAGATCTACCCAAATCTAAGGGAATCATGCTGGTTCACTGGAATCTCACTGGAAGATTTCAAACATTTGGATGCCTGGTCATTGCTCCAAGAGATTTTGACTGAATTGATCTAGGATGGTAGTGTTTAGAAGTTCTCTTCCTGATGCTAATTTCAGCCAAGCCTGAGAACCACTACTCACGGGATCTTTCAAACATGTGAAACAATCGCAATGCATATATATGCATATAATTAATGTATGTATCAACAGTCCTCCATCTGATAGCACCATTGATCACAGCTCACACTTAACCACATACACAAGGATGTACACACACATACACCTCCATCTCTCCATCTTTATGCATTCATATCCTGAACATGGTATAGAAAGATAACAGTAAATATAATTTTAAAAACATAATTTACTCAGCACTTAGTAAGTGCTTCTAAACTGTCTGCAGAAGTTGTCCTATATAATGTTCACAGTATTACACATGAGCTAGGTATGGATATTATCCCCATTTCCATAGGAAAAAACCAGTCTGAGATCAAAATGACTTAGCCAGGGCGACACACCTACAAGGTGGCAGACTTTGATTTTGAACCCTGGCAGAGTAACCACATAGCCAGAGTATTCAACCATCACACCAATTTGCTTCCTACCATGCCATACACTGTAAGGGCTTATGAGATGCATAAAAATGGAACTTGCCCTCAAAAAATTTATGATCTGAGAATGGAATTGTAGTGCACACTAAAATTCAATTCACAGCCATCATCATGTGAATTGGACATTTACACCTCCCCTAAATTGACCAAAGTGTTCAACTGTCAAACTGTGAGTTTTGAAGAATTCATCTTACCTCAAACTCTAATTTTGATTTTTATTGATGTTTTTGATAAGCGCACACAACCCTAATGTTTTGACTTTCAAATATTCAAGTTATATTCTTTTGTCAGGAACAAATTATGTGAAAATTAAATAGACATTGGAGAAAATTCTAAAATTTGAAAACAGAATGTGTATCTTTGTATTTTTACTATCTAAACACAATGGAAAGGTAACAGGATCATTTTTAATCCACAATACAGAAAATCTCAATTAGTTCTGGTCTATTTGTGCACTGACTAAAAACATACATTAACAAAACAGAATTTTCTAGTTTACTGGATAAATATACCAGAAGAAATTGCAGAATAATGTCTCGTTGCCAAGCAACCACAGCTCTACTTTCTCTTGTTTGTGATCAGTCCAACTCATTCATCAAGCTTCCTAACCCAGTGCTGGAGAATTCCAACCAATTTGTTTCTTGGGAAAATTATAGTGACTTTCAGTAACACAATAACACTTTTATTCTCAGAAGATAAACTTAGATGCTCTTTTGATCAAAGGGATGTGTTAATTCATTATTCTCTACATGGTGCTAATGAGAAAGCTATAATTAACTAACTACACTATTGCAACACACATAAAATAAACTGCAGTAATTAGTAAGGTTTAAGGTGTTAACCAGCCCTCCAAATTAGAAAATACAGAATCTTTCCTTCAATAAAGATGTACAGGAAGGAGAAAACACCATATTTAATTAAATTGAGAATTGTTTCCAGTCCCTCCCACAGGCAGAGGAGAGAGGTATGTGATCACCAAAATGTGAGAGATTTCATTTTAACAGCAGAGAAAAATGGCTCAGTGCCAATTCTACTTGTAGGTAGACATAAGATGTTGGCGAATAATGTAATCTTTCCTTACAAAGACTACTTAGCACAATATTTTTCCAGGAATGAATAGAAAGAATATTATGCATTCACTCATTAGCTGTGTTAACTTAGCATATTGTATGTAAATCACCATAATAATTGCATTCTCTTCAGACTGAATTAGTTAGAATGAAGCTGTAATCAAAATGTTCATAATTGAAAATACAGTATTCTCAGACTTGGTTTGAAAAAATAACAAGGAACACTGATTGAATCAAATAATACAGTTCAGCATTGAAAACAGCCTTAGTACAGCGACAAGTTCATCCTCTTGTGTATACCTTTGCATATTAATTAGCTTTCCAAAATCAGGACTCGACACCTCTCAGTCTGAAATGTTGTTCGACTGTTGCCCTTTGTCTTAGGCCTAATTTAAGCTTTCTATGCACATTACTGCTTAGATTTTTCTTAAAGGATAATGCAAAAGGGCAAAAAGCTAATTTTTTGTTTCTAAAATACATTAGATTCTATTACACTGTTGGTTGCCATAAATCAAAGGACAAAATGATTTCCAATAAATGGAACATTTAATGCCAATGCTCCTGGGAAGCAATATATAAATGATCACATGAATTTCAGACAAGCTGTCACACTTATTCCTCAAGGTAGCTTTTAAAGATGACATATTCACTGTGAACATGAAGTTGTTGCAAAAGCCAAACTTGAAGTAATGTGCTACTACCTGAACTGATACTCGCAGTATTTCCTGACAGTCATTCCTTCAAATCTGATGCCATTAGTTCTCCTCCATTACTTAATTTTCCTTTATCAGTTAAAAACTACTAAGATCACACATCAGTTTTGATCATTTCCCTTATGTAATTCTCCATAAAATACATCAGGCCACATTATTTCAAAATAGCAATTTTAGGTCCAATAATCTCCTATCTTCAAAGATTTCAGTAGTAGGTATAAAATCAGGTTTCTTTGAAGCTTATATTTATCTAAGTAAAGTCATAAAGTCACAAAGAATTTCTGTGATGGTGATACCTGTCTGGTTTCATTGCCAGAAATCTACCAAGACATGCCCATATTTTAGTAAGAAAGTGGTTTTTAATTTTTTGTTTTAAACTGATTTATTTAAAGGGATGTTCTGTCAGATATGCAAGTAGTTTCATGATGTGTACAGTTTACTCATCACCAGATAAGGTGGAGCACCTATATAACCAGGATTATCAATAAACATCTGTAGCCCTTACTTTAAAGGAAGGAACCTATAAGCCTAGATGCAATAAGAGCAATCTCCAAATATATATATTAATCATCATAGTTCTGTGCCTCCTATGCAAAATGGGTACAAATATGCCCTGAAAGAGATTTTAGAGAGCTACCATAGCCAATACTCACAACTGCCTACCAATAACTATTTGTCTTCATGTACTCAATGAAAATATTCAGCAGCTTGCAATGAATGCTTACAGACTACACTCTCCCATTACTAGAGGTAAATCTACTGGAGCACTGATGCCTCAAAACTAGAAAGTCAGAGTATACACTAGACTAGTTAAATTATGAAAGCCATAGGTGGGGCCATCACAAAGAGACTGAAATTAAGATGTGCTCATATGGCTACCTCTGTAGGTGAAAGAGGAAAGACAAAATCTTACATAGAAAAATGTGGAATAAACCTTTTATTTTTCTTGACACCAAATTAGCTTTTTAAGCTTTTCTGTCCAACAATATACTGAAAAGCCAACTTCACCAGCAGTTGGCCAGTTTATCTTTTCCAATCTGGTGCAAACCAGAGCTTTGTAAGGCTTCAGCTTTTAATATTGATTGAGATTATTCTCTAAAATTAGAAAGTAGAATTTTGCCTTCAACAAAGGTACAGAGAAATGAGAATCCACCCTATTTAATTGACTTGAGGACTAATATTAACAATAATGGTATCATCAACAACTAACTTTTGAATGCTTATTACATGTGCATCAGATGTGGGGTCCAACTGTCCTCTTGGATTATTTCATTCCACACTGAGTTGTCTTGAAACAATCCAATCTGGAATGCATTATTATTATTATTATTATTATTATTATTATTATTTATCCCAGTTTTTAGAAGGGGAAACTGAGGCACAGAATAGGTTAATGATTCTTCCAAGCCACACACCACAGCCATGCTGGAGCTGGAATTGGAACCCACTTGGGGGGTCCCCGGGGACTACTTTGCAGAGCCCAGGTGCTTTACCGGTTGCCCATCTTCTCGCGCATGCGCAAAGGCCCCCTTCCCGCCTCCCCACACCTTACGATGGGAGCGCGCCTTACCATGGCGCACGCGCCTGTCCAGGCAGCCACTAGCGGGCTCTTGGTGGCTCTTGCGGGCTGGCGGGTGGGGCTGAACCCAGCACCCTTCAGAGCACAGCCGGTGGCTCTCTCCCAGCCTAACCCCCCCAGGTAGTGCGGCTGCACACCTGCCTTCACCTCTCGCTTCCCACTTTTCCACCCACCAGCCTCCTCACTGCTTTGGCTGACAGCCTGACCACCCACCCTGCGCTCTAGGAGTGCACCACCCCGGGCGTGAGTACCTGGACCCGAGATGGAGCTGCTTCTCTGGCCCCTGGTTTTTCGCAGGAATTCCTCAGCCCTGCTCCTGGCTAAAAAACTGTGGCTCTCGGAGATCACGACCGAAAGGAGTGAGAACGCCCGAGGCCAGCAGCCCCAGCCTCTGGGCTCCAATCCCTGCTCTCCAAATTAATCACTTTCTCCCTGTTCCCTCCCCACGCACACTCTAACTCAAGCAGGGAGGGGAGGAGAAGGGGGGGGAGAGAGAGAGAGAGAGAGAGAGAGAGAGAGAGAGAGAGAGACTGACTCACAAAGAGGAATAAGGGACCATCCGTGACTGGCATCTCTAGCTCCCGGGGCTCGGCTACCAGATAGCCATGGCAACCAGGACCCCCCCCCCCCGCCAGCCCTCTCGCCCCCAAAGGCGGGATGGTCTGGGGAGGTGGAGCGCCTGTGCTTCCCAGTTTTCTCAACCTCCTCCAAATCTAAGGTCCATAGTGTCCCGACCCCTCCACTCCAGGCTGGCGTTTAGGGAACGTAGATGGGATCTAAACCTCTCCCGGCACTTGGAGGAAGACAGGGTTGAGGAGGGTGCTGTCTGAACCCCCTGCCCTAAGAGATGGGCAATGGGGGCGAGACGCCAAGGCTGGTCCCAAACCACGCTG
Source organism: Pedetes capensis (assembly GCA_007922755.1). Lineage (NCBI taxonomy): Eukaryota > Metazoa > Chordata > Mammalia > Rodentia > Pedetidae > Pedetes > Pedetes capensis. The sequence continues at coordinate 13,122 of VMDO01011837.1, read as the reverse complement.
GATTCGGACCTCCCCACACCAAGACCAGAGAGGCTGGAATCTACGGGAGGCTGTGTAGTCCTCCCCACAGGGTCTCGGGGATGGACGAGGTTGGAGGAAAGAGTAGGGGTCAACCTACCGGCGGACGGCAGAGTAAGTGGGAGCTGGAAGATTCAAGGACCCTGTTCACTCCAGCCCACTGCCCCCCAAGCTGTCTAAATCCAGCCTCAGCTACCCGAGGCAATGCTAGGAAAAGATGTCTCTTCCCAGTTGGGGAAGGGACCTTAGACCACTCCCATTTGGGGCAAGGATCGAGGTCTTCCTTGCGCACCGTTCTCTTTGCATAATGGGTCGCCCGGGTCTTCCCAGCAGCAAACCCTTGCATCTCCCTCCGTCTCGCCCAAAGAGTTGGCTAATGGCGCATTGGGAGAGCCCGCAAGGGCTGCCCTGACTCACCTGAGTCGCCGCCGCCACCGATCCCTCAGGTCCCTTCCCAGGGGGAAACTTCTCCCCACGCTGGTTTGAAGTGGGAAGAGGGACAAGCACGGTCCAGCAGCTCCGGGCGGATCCAGGGGAGTGACTTGCCGCCCGCACCCCGCCGCCCATCCGTACCCAGGTCTGCCCACGGAGATCCCCGTCCGTCCCCTCCCGCTGCTGGCACCAGTCGGGAGAAGGCTGGACCTGTTCTGGCTTGCACAGGGATCCACGCCCTCTGCCAGAGGCTGCTCGCGCCTCTCTTGCCTGGTTCTGCTCCGCCACCCCTCACCCACGCTGCCTATCTTCCCTCCCTTCACATGCTCCCTTGGGACATCAAGAGTTACAGGCTTAAGACTTTGATTTCGTGAGAAGCAAGGAACAAAGCCAAAACTTTGCTTGTCATTTTCAACATTTCTAAGCCCAAAGACATACACTCTTGCCTGGTTTATCTGCGAAAGAAAAAATGTAAAAGAAACCCCTCCCCTTTCCTCCCTCTCACTGGTTTCCCTCCGCTCAGATTCCATACACTGTCTGTTCCCACCCTACACACCCCACTGCTGCATGGTGGAAGGGTGTGGTACCTTGTGCCTATTAAAATTTGTTTTCCTGGCTTCCCTTCCTCATTTAGAAGCATGGTGCTGCTTGCTATGTAATGTACAAAAGATGCTACTACCATCCGCTGTCAAATCAGTGATACATAAATTTCCAGACCTTCCGCTGTTACCATGTTTTAAAATTTTTCTCTAATTCTTATAATGTGTATTTCATCATATTGTTCCATAACATTTTTTCCTATTACTTCACGAATTATAAAATAAAGCCTTGTGTGCTTCTTTCCAGTGCAAAAAAGCCATTCCTGAAGCCTTATCAATTCTACCACAAATAGAAATATTTATTTTAGGATCCCCAATGTGGGAAAGCTACAAGCACTGTGACTTATTTATATATTCCTTTAATTTTCCTCCTCACTATGATGCTATTTTCCAATATGTTCACACAATGCCACTTTTAAAAATCCTGTCTCATGTAAGCTCTCTTTGATGGTAATAGAATTATTGACTTCTAATTTTTACTCCACTAAGGCTGTGAGCTTGACCTTACAGTCTCATTTTGTTCTCGTCCAGTGCGTTAAACAATGAGGACATTTAGAACTGTGCACTACCCTCAGAGTTGGATGTCACTACAAGAAGCAGCAAGAGAGAAGGCAACTCACTATTCTGCCTCAGATGCAAGTGAATAAAATATTTTGAAAATGCATAAATGGACTTTTACATATTAATAATTGCTAACCTTGAGGCCTTGATTCTGTCAGTTCCTGTGTGAGCACGGTTCCTCCTGACTGTGTTGGCAAATTGCAAATACAACTGAGGGCAGGATTTGTCCTACGTTCAAATTGTAACTACTGGAGTGATTTCTTTGCCGGAGGCATCATTATTCATGTGGCATATTTTCTAAAGTAGAAACAAAGAATATTGAATAAAATCCCAACAAGGAAAATGCTATACCTATAGGAAACCATTTCCAAGGTCAAGGAGGTAAAAGAGAGACACAAAGCCAAGTTGGTCTCAGGAGTTCACCATCTTCTTGGGAAGCACCCACTGGGCAAAGACTGAGAACTCCATTTTGGCCAGAATAACAGAGTGCTCTTGAACATACACTCTTTCCTCTTCCGTGATTTGTTTGCTTGACATTAAGATGGATACATAGATAGAAGAATAGAAAAACAGATAGAGGTAGAGATATAGATATGAAGAAATGGGGCAGGTGGAGAGACAGAATCTATAATTTGTCAGTTTCTGCTTGCTCCATGTTAGTAAATAGTGGAAAACTCAATAGGCTCAATGTGGTTGTTATGTTGTTGTTAGGTGCCCTTAGGTTGGGGCTGACTCATAGTGACCCTATGTGCAACAGAACAAAACACTCCCTGACACTGTGCTATGCCCGGCACTATGTCAGTGCTTCTCTACCATTCACAGGGTTTTCAATGACTAACTTTTGGGAGTGGGCTGCTGGATCCTTCTCCCAAGCCTTTAGCACCAGATATTCCCAAAAGTGGTCTCCCACCCAAGGACTAAACAGGCCTGACCCTGCTTAGCTTTCAAGATCTGACAAGATCAGATGCCAGGGTGGTATAGACATAAGCAAATCCTTCTTTTTAAGTCAAATATCCAAAAATATATTAGATAATGCCAAGGTACAATACCTCAAACAAGATGAAGTGCCAGTTCTTCAATATGTGTTTTTCTTAATATGCATATTTCTAATCCTTTGATACTGCATGTAAATGTGGAAATAATAGCTGCTGATCACTTATTAGGAACAGAAATTAAGTCAGCATATATACAACATATTTCACCCTAGGCAACGAAACTTTCAGAAAGAAAGAAGGAGGAGAAAAAGCAGGATAGCAAGGAAGAAGGAAAGAAGGAAAGAAAGAGAAGGAAGGAAGGAAAGGAAAGAGAGAAGAAAGGAGGGAGGGAAGGCAGGCAAACAATGAATCAAGAAAGAAAAACAGTATTCTTTCAGAAGTGTGCACAGTGGTGGCAGAAGCCTTCAATTCCCACATCACAGAAACATTTCATATCTATGATCTCTAAGGATGGGTCCATGTATTTTATATATTATCAAAGACAGGCAACACAGCTATGCTTTTCTGGCCAAACCAACTCACAATTCCACCGCTTCAGCATCCAAGAAGGCTGGAACCAGAAGGCTGCCTTCAGCCAGAGGGGATGGATGTGAAAGATACCTTCTGCTGCTGCTTTGGACCTCTCCTCTGGCTCCCTTTCTACTGTCTGACACTTTGTTCAGACCCATTTCCCACTTAATACACAATCCTGATCTACCAGACAGCACACAGTTGCACACAGGTGTTGGAGAAAGACTACATTCTTACCAGTCACATTGAAATCTGATTAGATTAGCTTCAAAAGGTGTGAATTTTCTTTCTCACAATTGATGAAGGCCCTGTCAAGTGAAAATGCTACTAGCAAACCACAAATGAAGGGGGATGAAAGGGGTCCTCTCATGAATAGAAGCAGAAGGTGAGAGAGATAGGCCAGTCAACTGGAAAAAGATAAAAGGTATTAAAAGCAGGGGTATTTTTCAGCTTTTACCGCAGATTTACTGCCTACCCTCAGCCTGAACCATCATTTGGTATCATTCCCAGAGCCATTGGGAAAGTATTGCCTTTTGGCTAAGCCAAGTAGCTAGTGATAATGGCAGCATTCCTAGAAAAATTGTTTAGCAGAAGAGCTACAGTTTTGAAAATGGCATTTCAGTCTAGCAGTTCCGAATAGTTACAGATTGAGAAGGGTTTTCTGGCCAATGCTGTAATAAAGGAAAGCAGGATGTTCCACTGAGGAATAGATCCTTCAAAGGCAACCTTGGAAGTACAAAGCAGCCACCTTCAGCTTAGACATGAATAACGCCAAAGAAGACCACATTAGCTCTGCAGAGCCATAATGACAGAGTCAATATTCCTTGTTCCTTTTATATGGAACAAAAAGACATGTATTAAAAATCAAAGAACAATAATTCAGGAGCAAATAAAAAGGTAAAATCTTGTATTACATGCCATGGATCATTAATATGTGTGGTTTGGCCCTAGGAGCTCATGTAATCAGATACTTTCACTGAGTTTTTAAAGAGCTGTGCAATTTTATGGCAATTAATAACATCCTGTGTAGCTAAGGTAATGATAACTGTTGTCAGATCTCATGTCTTAAGGCATCCATTGATTACTTCTGCAAGTCAGAAAGATTTCTCACCCTCCAATCAGAACTGCCTACCATGGCTAGTTTACTCTCCTATTGGTGGATTGCTCCAAAATCCTATGCACTCAAGCTTCATCTCAAAGCCCCGTGAACTTGGTTATAGGATGAATTCCTATTTGATAGGGAAGTCCTGGTATTTTTAAACGATAAGAACTTCACCTAAACCTCTCTATTTCCAATGCAATACACAATCATTTCAATCTGGAAGTGACATCAGATAACATATTCTCTCATAACATATTTGAGGAGAGTAACGGTCAGCAATTTTCTCAAAGTTGTACAACTGGTGCATTGTCTAGACTATGTTGAAAAATCTCCCAATTCCTAATCCTGAATCATTTTAGAATATGACAAGCCACTGCCATCTTTGAAGGTATTTTTATGTATTCCAATTCTGTAGGAGCAAATAAGACAAATATGAAAAAATGAGCCTAGGAAGCATACAGGCTAGTTGTGACAGAGACAGATCCAAAGTAAAAAATCTCACTTTATCCTTTTCTTCTATTTTATCCAGTTGAGTTTAGAAATGTTTCCCACTGAATAAATAAAGGGGAAATGTTAGGCAAAAAGAAGAAAACAAGTGGGTCTGGTTAATATAAGTTTGTGGAAGCCATTGGTTGCTACTCCTCCCCAGACCCAAACAGCCTACTCGTATTTTCTTCTGGGTCACATGGTCAGCCACCTAAAGACTATGCTTTTCTGTCTCCCTATGACCACCTTTGGCCCCCTGGCTAAGTTCTCACTAAAGAGACATGACATGAGGAGAAACGCTATAGGCAACTTCCACATTATCCACTTCAAAATAATCTTGATTTGCTTCTTTTGATTCTTGTTAGTCCACAGTTGTGAAAAGCCCACACTGAAGATGACAAAAGAGCTACAATTAGCTTGGATTCCTGTATGACTGGATGCAAATGGACTTACCAACAAGAAGAATTGAACTTCTCTCTTCTTTGACCAGTGTTTTTCAGGGTCTCTTTATTATAATGGTTTAAGCTTTCCCATAACTAATGCAACCATAATTTCTATGATCAGAACAATTTCAGAACAATGGTCAAGAAAAATAAGAAGGGGATACTGTGCACATCTGTTGATTTTGCTTGCCCATCATTCATTTACATTCATTCAACGGAACCAAATAACCAGTTCTAGTGAATATCTCCTATGTTAATATGGCTGAGCTGAGGCTGATTCCAAGGCTACCTTTCTATTCACAGCCAAAGTATATGAAGCAAGCATGACTAACCAATATTATCCAGCCCTTTGTGCACATGGACCAGACTGATAAAAGACATTGGACCCAAAAGAAGCCAATGTAAGACTGCTCAATTTGGATGTTATATGTCCCTCAAATGTCCATGTGCTAAAGGCTTGGTACTCAGGGTGGCACTATAGGGAAGTAACCCAATGGAACCTTTGAAAAACGGAGCCTAGTGGGAGATCCTCAGATCATCAACAGCATGATTATGAAGGGAATTGTGGCACTCTCGTCCTTTCTTCTTCATCTTTGCTCCCTGGCTTGTGATGAAGGCAGTTTTATTCTTCACACATTCCCACTATGATGTACTTTGCTATCACAGGCCCAATGCAATGGAGTCAATCAATCTTAGACAAAAGAATCTGAAACTGATATCAAAGCAAACGTTTTCTCTTTGTAAGTTGATTATCTTAAATATTTCACTATACTGACAGAAAGCTGATTAATCTAGAGATCTACCTTGGACTAGTGCTTGAGCTACCAGGAATAAAATGGAGGATTGCTTAGCAGGCATCAGGGGAGCTGTGATAAATTGGCTTCTTATCACCAATTAGAATCTTCCTGAGAATTATGTCAGCATAGGGAAAAAAGCAGAGACAGTTGAGAATCTTATTTGAAGATCTGACCTTCAAGTAAGCTGACAGCTTATTGTTTATTTAAAGCTGTAACTGGAATACCACTTGACTTTGTAACAAACTGAATTCAACAACAAATAAAAAGATCATAAACCATGACTAAGTTGGAATCATCTCAGGGATACAAAAATGGTTCAACACACACAAAAAAATCAATAAATGTGATATTACACATCAACAGAATGAAGAAGAAAAACCATATGATCATCTTGATGTAGAAAAAGAATCTGATAAGATTGCACCTCTTAATGATAAAAATGCTCAACAAAACAGGTATAGAAGGAACATAACTCAAAATATTAGAGGCCATACATGAAAAAAAAAAAACCTCATAGCCAATATTATACTGAACAGGGAAATTCTGACAGTGTTTCCTCTAAGATAAGGAACAAAATAAGGGTGTCCAATATTACCACTATTATTTAGTATAGTACTGGAAGTCTTAGCATAAGCAATTAGATAAGAGAAAGAAATAAGGAGTGTCCCAATTAGAAAGGAAGAAATTAAATTGTCCATGTTTGCAGATGATATGATTTTATACATAAAAAACCTAAATAGTACATCAAAAAGCTGCTAGAACTAATGATAGTAAAGTTGTAGGTTACAAAATCAACATATAAAGAGAAGTATTTTATACATTAATAATGAACTTGCTGAAAAAGAAATTTAAAAAGCAATCTCAATGACAATAGCTCCAAAAATACATTAGGAATAAATTTAGCCAAGGAAGTTAAAGCTCTCTCAATGAAAATTATAAAGCAATGATGAAGTAAATTATACAGGTCAAACAAAAGAAATGCAAAGATAGCCCAGGTGCATGGATCAGAAGAATGAATATTGTTAAAATGATCACATTACCAATTTGATCTATATATATATTCAGTGCAATTCCTCTCAAAACATCAATGACTTTCTTCACAGAAATAGAAAAAACATCCAAAAATTCATACAGAACCACAAAAATAAAACAAATAAAATAGCCAAAGCAATCCTGGGGGCAACAAGGAAGGTGGAGGCATTAAAATACCTGACTTCAAAACATACTACAAAGTGGTAAGCAAAGCAGCACGGTACTGACACAAAAACTGACACACAGACCAAAGGAGCAGAACAGAGAATCCAGAAATTATTCCATATTCATACATCCAGCAGATTTTTGGCAAAGGTGTCAAAAACATACAGTTGAGGAAAAAATAGGCTCCTCAATAAATGGTGCTAGTAAAATTGGATACAAATATGCAGAAGAATGAAACTAGATCCATTCTTCTCATCATACCCAAAACCAACTCAAAATAAGTAAAAGACTCCAATGTAAAACTGAAACTATGCAATTACTACAAGAAAATATAGGGTAGACACTTCAAGACATTGGTACAGGCAATTTTTTTTCTTTTTTAGGTGGGAGCACAAAGTCACAGGCAACAAAAATAAAAATAGACAAAATGGGATTATTTTCAAATTATTTATCTGACTAGGGATTAATATGCACAGTATACATGAAACTCCAAAAACATAACAATAAAACAAACAGTACAATTAAAACTAGGCTAAACATGTACATAGACACTGACCAAAAGAAGACACATAAATGGCCACCAGGTAAATGAAAAAATTCTCAGTATCACTATCACTTCAATTATCACTCATCTCAGATAAAATGGCTATCATAAAAAAGGCAAAAAATAACACATAAACTCACAATCCTCCTGCTTCAGCATCCACAGGTATGTACCACCAATCCTGGCCTTACAAATTTATTTTTATGTTGCTTTTCAGAATACAGTAAACAGATAATCTGACTAATGCATTCAAAGTGCTATGCTACAGCAAAATACACCCATAACAAAGGTTTCAAATTTGTTTGTATTGTTCATGTATTGTATACATGAAAGGTTATTCTTATAGGGATTAGTTTCTCTGTCTTTTGCCATCCCCCATGTGTCTCTCAGCTTATTGTGCTATGGGGGCTTGCATGTTGTTGAGATGATGAAAGCTATGCCATCAGAATTTCAGATACCAGTAGGACCACCCATGCTGGAAAGGTTTCAGCTGAGCATCCAGACTAAGACAGACTGGGGAGAAGGACCCAGCAGCCCACTCCCCAAACAATTAACCATTGAAAACTCTATAAATAGCAGAGAAACACTATCAAATGTAGCGCCAGAAAATGAGCTATGCAGGCTGGAAAGCATTCAAGAAATGACCAGGGAAGAGTTGCTTCCTCAAAATAGTATCAATTTTAATGACAGGAATGCAGTAAAGCTCCTGGGACCTCCATTTGCTGATGTGGCATGACTCAAAATGAGAAGAAATAGTGGTTACAACAATGGGCTCAAACATAAAAAGTTCATGTGCATGGCCCAGGGTTGAGTAGTGTTTCATTCTGTTGTACATAGCATCACCAGACTTGGCAGCACCTGACAATAACATCTTCTGCCATATGCTTTGTGTTTCTCATTCGGTAAGTTTGTCAGCTCACACTATAACATTTAAGGGCACATAACCAGGCTTGATCTTTACATTACATTTGTATTACCCATATATAGAGTTTTCTCCAAACAGGAAACATATTTTGGCTTGTATTCCCTGTTTCCTAAAGCTCAGTCCCCTGCAATATTACAAATGTGAACCAAGTTTGAAAAAAATTCTATCTTGTATATGTTGTTGTTAGGTGCCGTCGAGTTGGTATCCGACTCATAGCAACTCTCACAGGGTTGTCAATGGCTGACTGTTTCGGGATTGCCTTGGGAGTGGATTGCCAGGTCCTTCTCCCATTTTTGTGGTGCTGGGAATTGAACTCGGGACCTCAGAGACTGCAGTGCAGCACTCTACCAACTGAGCTAAATCCTGTGTATAGAAACCTCTTAAAAGTTTCCTGAAACAAAACATGTTTTAATGTCTCAAACAACTAAAGAGGAAATATGATAATGAAAACCTAAAATATTCCTGAGTATATGAAACATTCTAACACACTAATCCAAAGAAGACAGAAAATAACAAGCATAAAGAATATATTCAATTTAAATAATAATGAACCAACACAAATAGAATTAAAAATCTTGATAACAGTTTTTGCAAGTGAAGAAATAACAAAGCCAAAATATAACTACATTACCAGTTTTAGTATGGATTCCATTTTGGACACGATTAATGCATGCAACAACTCTAGGAAGAAACAACTGCAATTATAATATTATTATATTAAAGCTGAATAATAAAATTTGCAGTTGTATTCAAGAGGTATAAAATTTACATAAATTTGGATCAAGGCATTCCACTTTGATGACTCCTACAATGCAAATAACCAGAAATAGAGAAAACTATATGCCTACAGATATTCAATGATAAAATAAAATATAAATAAATAAGAACACATTTACTAGCTTCAACCACATGAAATTGCCACCATTTGACTGTTTTTCTAACCTGCAAAAATGGCAATTTCACATTGTACAATGTAGAAAATTTTTCTGTAATCCTATGACAAAAGTCAATAGAATTATATTTTCAAAGATTCATGAGACATTGTTTCCAGCTCTTTTATGACCAAACTTCCTACAGATAAAACCTCTAAAGAATAAACAAAATATAAAAAGTAAATGCCTGAAAACACTGCAAAGTGATCCCAAACAGGCAGATACTGGAGCAAATATATAACTGGAAAAAGGAAACAACCCTGAGTGAATTTCCTGTGTTGTAGCTTTTAGCTGGATATCAGGACACAGTCTCTCAATTATAGGAAAATAAAATAAGGAAAGAAAACTTGCACTTAATAGCTTGAAGAAACAGAGGGCAGAGCTTAGGAAACCAGAGCAACTGGAAAATGAGAGGGGAAATTCAGGAACAAGACAGGCAGAGAGAGAGATCCTCAGATATATGGATAAATATTGCCCAATCACTGGCCATCATATGAAATACATTATTAGTAGGTGCTATAGAATGGGTAATCATTGCCTCGGACCCAAAATTAATATATTGATACTTAATCCACAATATGATGGTATTTGGAGATGGAGTCTACGGGAGGAGATTAGATCATGAGCACTAAAGCCCTTGTGAATGGAATTAGTGCCTTTACAAAAGAGGCCTGGGGGAGCTCCTTTGCCCCTTTTACTATGTATGGATACAGTAAGAAGACAGTGGACTGTGAACTAAGAAGCAGCATCCTCATCACACACCAAATCTGCTAGCACTTTGACTTTAGGATTTTTGGCTTCCAGAACTGTGAGAAATAAATCTGTATTCTTTATAAACCAGCCAGTCTATGGTATTCTGTTACTGCAACCAGCATAAGCTAAGACAATAGGGCAGCATCCACACAGCATTGGCAAGGTTAAATTGAACTGGGATTTCAACCACCATCCACTGCAAAGGATACTGTAGCATAGTTTTTGCTATGATTATGCTTGTTAAGAAAAATAGAAATCAGCCAGGCGCCGTGGCGCATGCCTGTGATCCCAGCAACTCGGGAGGCAGAGGTGGGAGGACTGCCAAGTTCGAGACCAGAGGCAGTCTGCGTAACTTAGTGAGACCCTGTCTCAAACAGTAAAATAAATGGGCTGGGGGAGCACCTCAGTGGTCCAGCACTTGCAAAGCATGCAGGCACGAGGCCTTGGGTTCAACCTCCAGTACAAAAAAAATAAAAAGAGAAAAGAAAAATAGAAATCAATATTATTTGAAAGACATAGTAGAATCCAGAGTCTCTACACTGACCAGAGAATTATCTAAAATGGTTCAGTGTATGATAAAAAGAAGGACAGTGTATTCCACACTGAATAAGAAGACAATGGAGATGACCCAGACATGGGACTTAGCAAACAAAAAGTTTAAAGCACAATTATAATTAAACTCAAAGCCATAAAGAAAGGTATTTTTAAATATACCTAAAACTAGGAATCCTAAATGGAGAAATAGCATTTTTAAGAAAGAACAAAAGAACATTCTGGATTCTAAAATTATAATTTCCACTTAGCTTAAAAACAGATTGGGGGTGAGAGAAAAAAGAGCTGATGTATTGCATTGGGAAAAGCTTTTGCAAAAGACCTCTCTAAGATGTTGAAGAGTAAAGATATCACACTGAAGACAAAAGTGCACCTGATTCATACCATGGTATTTTCAGTTACATCATATGCTTGTGAAAGTTGGACAGTGAATAAGGGAGACAGGAGAAGAATAGATGCTTTTGAATTATGGTGCTGGAGATGAATATTAAATATACCATGGACTGCCTAAAGAACTAACAGATCTGTCCCAGAAAAAGTGCAACCAGAGTGCTCCTTGGAAGCAAGGATGGCTAGACTGCATCTGCCATAGTTTGTACATGTCAGGTGAGACCAACACCTGGAGAAGGACAGAATGTTTGGGAGAGTAGCAGGTCAACACGAAAAAGGAAAACCCTCCACTAGATGGATTGACCCGGTGTCTGCAGCAATGGGCTTAAACACAAAAAAGACTATGTGCATGGCACAATGTCAGGTAATGTTTTGTTGTGTAGTATAGAGGGTTGCTATGCATCCAACCAACTCAATGGCACCTAAAAATAACAACCATAGAAATTATCTAACCTTAAAAACAGAGAGAAAAGCTTGGATTAAAAAAGAACAAAGCCTCAAAATACTAACATGTATATACTTGGATCCCTGAAAGAAGATACAAAGAGAGAGACACAGTGGACACAAAAATGTATTTGAGGAATAATAGATTTTCATATGTTGAACCAGCTTTGCATCTGTGGAATAAATCTCACTTGGTCATGGTGAACAATCTTTTTAATATGCTGCTGGATTTGGCTTGCCAGCATTTTGTTAAGGATTTTTGCATCTATGTTCATAAGGGAAATGGGTCTATAATTCTGTATCTTAGATGTATCCTTTCCTGGTTTAGGTATCAGGGTGATGGTAGCTTCATAGAATGAGTTTGGGAGTGTTTCCTCTTTATCTACTTTTTGAAATAATTTGAGGAAGACAGGTATTATATCTTCTTTGAAAGTTTGGTAAAATTCTGCTGTGAACCCATCAGGTCCTGGGCTCTTCTTTGTTGGGAGACTTTTTATTACCTTATCTATTCCAGCATATGTAATGGGATTCAAGGAGTGCAAAGAAGGAAGGAAGGATCTAGCAAAAGGAAACCCTGACGGGAGACGACAGGAGGGGGAGAGGGGCAAGGAGGAGTGAGGAATGAGAGAGAAGATGACCTCAAAGTAAACAGCCCAACTTTAATTGTTCAGGAAATAATTATAATAATACCAACAATACCAAAAGATGGTAATAATGCAAATAGAGTAGATTATTCAGATAATACTGCCGACAATGTGAAAAGATAGATCACTACAGAAAAAAGCGTGGATTTAAATCATAATTAGGATACAAGTGTATACAGAAAAATATTCCCACAAAAAGACATGCAAGTAGAAGAGAGTCCATTAGTGGGGGCGCATGAGGGGGGAGGAGGGGCACAAGAGGGGAAGGGGGAAGTTATCTGTGCAATGTACAATGAAACACATACATGGAAATATCACAATGAAATCCACATCAGAATGAAATACATTAAGTTGTACATTTAAAATTTCCAATAAAAATTTAAAAAAATTAAAATCGGAGTTAGATCATTGTTTCAATTAATTTATTGAAGGAAAAAAGGAAAGAACCAAGAAAACAGGACAGAAAAAAGGAAGGAATGAAGGAAAGAGGACAAGGCAGGGAAAGAGACAGAGGAAAAAAGAGAGGAAGAGAAAAGAATTGGAAGGAGTTCTTTTTAATATTAACAACTGCCAATTTGCAGAGAAGCCACACACTCTAGTTGTAGTGAATTTAATTTTTCTCCATTTCCTAATTATCATATAATATTTAATACATATTTTTACTAAGTCCTATTAACATGTCTACTTTTGATAATTTTCCCCTTCTAAATACATTAGCTAGGGGACGCAACTAGGTTTCTATAACAAAGGTTCTAAACAATAACAACAAAAACCACAGCAGACAGAATAATAGGAATG